>CM038793.1:207515648-207785788 GCA_021764765.1 Vicia sativa
GCTCCTATCCCCACAACCACTTGACAGATTGACTATGAACTCTTTCACCAAAACTTCATAACAGTTTGAGAAATTCACAACTGTTTTCATCAGACCAGCCTCTTTAATCAAGTCAACAATTTCCTTGCATTCAAGAGCACGTTTATTTAACTCTCTTTCCAGAGCCACCCTCTTTAAGCAAACATACTTCCATCTTCCAGCATTCTCAGGATGATGGAAAGAAATGTTATCAATGGCCACTTCAGGCACCTTGAGTAGTTTCCCAAGAGTTTGCTTCTTTCTGGGATGAATGTCTGTGACATTCTCCTCAACATCAAAATCAGAGTCTTGATCTGACTCTGAGGGTTCAGGTTCCTTCCTCTTTTTCACAATTGGTGTTCTCTTTGGTCAGAGTCACCACCAGCTTTTACTCTACATCTCTTTGTAGAGGGTCCAGCCTTGGAATACTTCTCAGCCTTCCACACATCTTCAACACCTTTTTCTTTAGCAGGGCTCTGTGAGACAGCCTGTTTTCCCTTCCTTTTCATCATCCTCTTTGCAATGCTTGGATTGGCATTGGCAATGAGGCCATTGTCTGAGAACACTTCATCTAAGTCAATGACTGGAGGGTTAGTTAAATGATCAGATACTTGAGCTGGAGACTCTTCTAAGATACTGTAAGAAATGTAGTCAACAGGGACTTTAACAGCGGTACACTTCGCTGGTGATTCCTCAAGAATACTATCAGAAATATAGTCAGTAGGGGCTTTATCAGAGGCACATTTTGCTGGTGATTCCTCAAGAATACTATCAGAAATCACATCTTCCTTATCAGCAGGGGTTTCATTACACACATCATCAATAGGTACTTCAGGATCTTTAACTGAGGAATCAACATCATTCTTGACAAGGGAAGTATCATGATCACCAGATGTCTCGACATTCTCAGTGACATCTGGATCAACTGCTAAACTAGGGCTAGCAAACTTATAGTTTAGAGGGATTGTAACCCCAGGTACATATTGATCTTCGTTTAGGATCCTGGTTACTAATCTAGCAATGGCTATATGCACAGACCTAGACCCTTCTCTGTTCACTATTTCTGGGGGAACTGAAGAGGATGGTACAGAAGTCTTACCAGAAGGAGATGCTTGTGACCTTCTTGCATTCCTTGTGCCCAATTTCTTGACTTTTTCTGGGTCAGTAACTATTGCACGCAATGGAGTAACCCTCAATGCTTCAGTTTGCATGACTTCAGCATTTGCCCTAACTTCAGCCATGGAGGGAGATGAAGAGCCTGATTCTTGAGATGATGAAGATGATGAAGACATATTTTGCTGATGACTTTTGAGAGAAAGAGAGCGAAAATGGTAAAGGGTTTCAGGGTTTCTTTTGGGTGAAGAAAGAGTGATACTACTTTCAAATGAGGAAACTATTATATGTGGGGGTCTCTTCCTATTCTTGGACCTTTTAAGAATAATGTGAAAATAATTAAATAACCCACTTGTAAATAATTGAAGTAAAAGGTCCCTTCCATCCCTTGTTGTAAGCACAATTAATTGCTACAACTCTTCATATTGACAAATACCCAATTTGCCCCTTAGAGTCTTAAACTGACTAGCCTCAAGAACATTAGTAAAGGTGTCACAGGTCAATGTCATGACATCCTGCATGACATTGTACTTAGTCAGCATCTGCTTCATCTAGATCATCTTAAAGCAGTTTCTCCCAGCTGCTATGTATTCAACTTCAACATTGTATAAAGCCACACAGTTTTGCTTCTTGCTGATCCAAGAAATAAGATTGTTTCTCAAGAAGAAACATCCATCAAAAGGGCTTTTATACAAGCTTCGATCAACATTTTCTCCACTTGTTTTCTTGGACAACTTCAAATGTGGAGGGGTAAGAGTCCTAGTGTGGCTGTCATTCTTCATTCCAAGCTTCTTGACACAATTCCTTGCATACTTGATCTGTGAAAGAAGTGTAGAGTCTTTCATCTGTGAGACTTGCAGTCCAAGAAAATGAATCAACTCTCCAATGAGGCTCATCCCAGTTTCAGCTTGCATTTGGTTGTCAACATGTCTCACAATTGTGCCAGGTATTCTTCCAAAAACTATGTTATTAACATAAATTTGAAGCACCATGATCTTTCCTCCTTTGACAAAGAGGGTTTCATCCAAGACTCCTTTCCTGTATCCTTTGACAGTAAGATACTTGGTTAGCCTGTCATGCCGCATCCTAGTACTTTGCTTCAAGATTTTAGAGTGGTCGATGTCAGACATTGAGTGTGACATTCGATTTCTTGTCCACCTTATACTTACCACGATTCTCCCTTTATCCATGTGAAATCTTGGTATCCTTCCTGACCTCTATGGAACTGATCCTTTTCATTCCTCTGAGAGGTGGATGACCAGATTTTTGCTGCCACAACTTTACTTCCTCTTCATCTTTGTCTGTAGAACACACAGAGGACAGAGTGGTGTTCTCAGATTCCCACAAGTAGCAGTTGTCCTTTGATCTGACTCCTCTCATAATCACTACTTGTTCATCATTGATTACAAGACATTCAGACTTAGTGAAGTTGACTGTGAATCCTATATCACATAGCTGAATTATGCTAATGAGATTTGCAGTCAAACCTTTTACCAGCAGCACTCCATTTAGGTTTGGAACTCCAGACCAGTTTGAGTTTCTAATACCTTTGATTTCTCCTTTAGCTCCATCTCCAAAAGTAACTCGAACTAATGTAAAGAAGTTTAACATCTTTAAGAAGATTTCTGTCTCCAATCATAAGCTTAGAACATCCACTGTCAAAGTACCAATCTTCCTTGGCAAACACTCTAAGAGAAGTGTGAGCTACCAGAGCTGCAGTCCTCTTCTTCCATTTTTGAGTGTAGGGTACCTTGGTGTTCTTAGGCTTAACATAGGGAGTCTGATTAGGGTATCCATGTAGCCTATAGCAAAAGGACTATGTGACCAAACCTTCCACAATAATGACATCTCCATCTTTGAAACTTTTGTTCAAGTTTCTATGATTTTGATGTTGAACCCAATGTTGTGACATCTGTTTTGACATTGGTTCATTAGGTATGTTCTTCCTTTTGTTATTAACAAATTTCTTAGCCTCCACATATCCTGAGGCAGACCTATTTCTTGTTTTGTGATGTGACATCTTCTTTGCTATTGACTTGCTGTGTTTGTTCCACTCGTTATTAGCAAATCTCTTTGCAAATACATACCCCGAGCCGCATACATTTCTCGTTTTATGTTATGACACCGCTTTGACATTGTTTTCCCATGTCTCTTCTTCTTAATGTCACCAATGTGTTTCTTTTCACCACATATCCTAGACCATGCTTATTTCCGCATTTTGTCCAAGTCGGAGAATTTCTTCCAACTTATCGATCAGATGTCAACATTTTGATAGATTTAGACATCTGATCAAGTTTGGAGTTCAACATTACAATATCACTATTGAGGTGATTTATAGTGGCTGTGTTTTCCTTTTTCTCAGCCTCCAGCTTCACATTCTCAGCTTCCAACTTCTCAATCGCCTTTTTCTGTTCCTCATTTTGCTGACATACTTCACCATTTTTATACATACCGTAGGTTTCAAAGCTCTTCAAATGTCACTTCCTCATCACTAGAATCCATATCAGAATTGTACACTCCAGAGAGAGCAGTGACAAGTTTGGCACCTTCTTCCTCAGATTCACTTCCTGAATCACCATCAAACCAAGTGACAGCCATTCCTTTCTTTTGTTTCTTTAGAAAGGTGGGACATTCAGCTCTAATATGTCCAAATCCTTCACATCCATGACATTGGATGCCATCGCTTGACTTCCTTTTTCCTCCGACTTGGATCTTCACTGGAGTCATAAGATCTGCTGATGTCAGATGAAATGTCCTTGACATTTGACCTTGACTTTGGATCAATCCTCTTGATGAGCTTGTTGAACTGTCTTCCAAGCATAGCTATAGCTTCAAATATCTTCTCTTCATCTTCCACCTTGCATCCTTCCTCGCTGTTAGATACAAGTGTTATGCTCTTGTTCTTTTTGTCAGCTTTCACCGATTCCCATCTCAAAATCATAAGAGATCCTATAAGTTCTTCAACCTTCAAGGTGTTGATGTCCCGAGCCTCTATTGCGCTCACTTTCATTGCAAACCTTTAGGCAAGGATCGAGAATTTTTCTCACCACCTTTCTTCCGACATCTTTTCACCAAGTGCTCCCGAGGCATTGGCAATCTCCAAAATATTCATGTGAAACTCATGAATAGTCTCATCTTCTTTCATCTTCAAATTCTCAAATTTGGTAGTGAGCATCTCAAGTCTTGACTTCACCTTGGATGTCCCTCATGAGTAGTTTTGAGAGTGTCCCAAACATCCTTGGTCACCACATTGATGGACCAATCAAGATGTTTTCACAATACCATTGAATAGGGCATTCAATGCTTTAGAGTTCCCAGCTAGCTCCTCTTCCTCTTTGCTCCATTCCTCCGTGTTTCAAGACAAGTAGTCTCATCTTTCTCAAGCTTGGTGGGATGTTCCATCCTTTGTCACAGCTCTCCAAGCTTTAATATCCATTGATCTCAAGAAGGCAACCATACGAGGCTTCCAGTAATTATAATTAGACCCATCCAAAATAGGTGGTCTACCTCCAAATCCTCCTTCCTTATCCATTATGCCGTAAACTATTATCCCTAGATCTCACCTGAAATAACAGTGTGGTGCCCGCTCGATGCCAATTGAAATTTGGCAGCAGACACGTGATGTCACGAGAATGTTATGACACACTATCTCGACACTGCTCACAAATCACACAATAAATTTAAACAAGAAAGAACACAATAAGTTGTTTACCCGTTCAAAGGTCTAACTACACCTACATCTCGGCTACCAAGCCGTGGAGGAAATTCACTATTAGTAGAATTAATTCAGGAATAAACCAACCAGTTTATCTCCTTCACTTAAGACCTACCCAATGCAACTTCAATCTAAGTCCTACTTAGATTTGAGTTCCTACTCACTCCCCCTCAATCACAGCAGTGATATCAACCTATTGAATAATTGAATTGTGAAGACACACTTCAATAAACTATCTTGATCTTGCTTCAAAGCTTCAATCAAGAGACAAACACTCGTGCTTCAAAGCTTTGAGTGTTAAAATACCCTTACACATAAATCCTAGTCCAAGGCACTTATCAATTGATAGTTGCTTGGCTCACAAGAGAAACTAAAATTACACAAAATACAACTGTTAACTCTCCTAATAAAGACACAAGGCGCAATAAAGAAGATAAGGGTTGAATTTTATAGAAGTCCCGAAACTTCGCTTTTTCCATAAAGGTAGTTAGGTTCACTTAATTTAATCCTAAAAACATGGTCTTTTCAACAACCAATTTAGGTTTAATTAAGATTAACCTAGCAGCCACGTGAGCATGCATTCTAGTAACAAAAAAACATAATATAGCAGCTCAACAAACATCCTGAAAAATCTCAGGAAAAACAGATTCTGCAGAACAGAATGTCACACTGAATGTCATAACATCTGTTATGACATCAGACTATTTTCGCAATTTCCAAGATGCTTTAGCTTCCAGCTCGAGTGTCCTTTAACATCCTTGTCAAGTAGGATTTATCTTCAATCTCTGAATGTCATGACATTTATCAAGACATTGCTATAGCCTAGTTTTACCAAAATTAATGCCAACTTAAAACACTAAAACCAACATTAAGAGTATTTTCATTGTGTATTTTATCTTTCATAAATAAAGTCTGCAGTTGCCATATCAACTTGTATTGTTATTATTTCACATTTTATACCGCTTTCTACGAATCTGACCATGGGGAAATTTTGCATAGTTTCCTAACAACTAGTATCAGAGCCAGTTGATACTTTCCGTTTCATAAGTGATCCAGAGGAGTTAGACTGAGTGAGAGCGATAGCAGAAGATAAAGGAAAGGTGAAAATTGAGAAGTTCGACAGTGCGGAGTTCAACTTTTGGAAGATGCAAATAAAAGATTATTTGTATCCAAAGGGAATGCATGAACCTCTCACGAGCACGAAACCAATGAAAATGGACGACAGTTCCTGGACCCTTCTCGATAGAAAAGCTCTTGGGGTCATTCGATTGATGTTATACCGTAATGTTGCTTTCAACATTGAAAAAGAAAAGACAACGATTGATCTCATGAAGGCTTTTTCCAGTACGTACGAAAAGTCATCGGCCTCAAACAAAGTTCATTTAATGAGGCGATTGTTCAACTTACGAATGACAGAAGGTGCATCAACAGCGCAACATCTGAACAAAATTAACATTGTTATAACCCAATTGAGTTCAGTTGGAATCGACTTTGATGAAGAAGTACGGGCTTTGATAATCTTGTCTTCCCTGCCAGAAAGTTGGAATGCTACAGTCACAGCCGTGAGTAGCTCATCGGGAAGCAACAAGTTGAAATTTGATGATGTTCGTGATTTGGTTCTTAGTGAAAAGATCCGACGGAGAGAGTCGGATGAATCGTCAACCTCTTCAATATTGCATACAAAGTCAAGAGGAAGAAGTTCAACCAGAGGAAGTGGACGAGGCAAATCAAAAGTGAGACGATCAAAGTCCAGAAATCATCATACTTCTAACAGCTCGAAGACTATCGAATGATGGAATTGCGGGAAGACTGGACACTACGTAAATCGCAAGGTGAGTGCATTGAAGAATCGGGAGGCGAAAGATAAGGCAATCATTGCTTAAACCTCGGGAAGAGGTGATGCATCGATATGTTCTTTGGAGAGAAAGGAAGAGTCTTGGGTGTTAGACTCTGGAGCATCCTTCCACGCAACTTCACAGAAGTTGTTCTTCGAAAATTATGTCCCCAGGAACCCCGGTAAAGTATACCTTGGTAATGAGCAATCTTGTGAGATTGTGGGAAAAGGTTTAGTGAAGATTGAGTTGAACGAGTCTGTTTGGGAGCTGAAGAATGATAGACACATTCCTGACCTAACGAAGAACTTAATCTCAGTAAGCCAGTTGGCCAGTGATGGCTACACAACAATCTTCCATGGAGATCATTGGAAGATTTCTAAAGGTGCAATGGTAGTTGCTCACGGTAAAAAGAGTGGTACTCTTTACGAGATAGCTGGAGAAATTCATTTGATTGCAGTTGCAGTAAATGAAAGTCCCAATCTATGGCACCAAAGACTAGGCCATATGAGTGAGAAAGGAATGAAGGTCATGCACTTAAATAGAAAACTACCAGGTCTTTAGTCAATAGAAATTGATATGTGTGAAGACTGTATACTTTGAAAGAAGAAGAGAGTTAGCTTTCAGACAAGTAGGAGAACCTCGAAGAAGGAGAAACTCGATCTTTTCCACTCTGATGTTTGGGGTCCAACTACCATCTCATCTATTGGTGGGAAGAAATACTTTGTGACTTTTATTGATGATCATTCTAGAAAGGTATGGGTATACTTTCAGAAATATAAGTATGACTTTTTTGAGGCTTTCAAGGTGTGGAAAGCCATGGTAGAAAATGAGATCGGGTTGAAGATCAAAAAGCTCCGAACCGACAATGATGGTGAGTACGAAGACACCAGATTCAAGAAGTTCTGCTATGAGAACGGGATTAGAATGGAGAGGACTGTTCCAGGTACGCCTCAACACAATGGTGTAGCTGAGCGTATGAACTGGACGTTGACAGAAAGAGATAGAAGCTTGCATGTTCAATCAGGCCTACCAAAGCAATTCTGGGCAGAAGCTATCAATACAGCAACTTACTTAGTCAACCGAGGATAAGTTTGGCTATCGCCTATAGGATGATGAAAACAAAAGGATGATTCGCAGTAGAGATGTGATCTTCAATGAAAGAGTTATGTACAAGGACAAACATAATATAGGTGCCAACAACTTAGATTCGAGTGGGCTAGTTTATGCATAAGTGGACGATTTCCGAGAAAGTCCTATAGTTGATAACCCTCACTAAAGGAAATAACTGAAAAAAGCGGTGATCAACATCCTGACATATCAGAACCTCCGACTCTAACTCCTGTATTGAGAAGGCCTTCTAGAACTTGTGTTCCTGAAAAGAGATACATGGACTATATGTTATTGATAGATGAAGGGGAACCTGAAGATTATGCAGAAGCATGTCATACCGCAGATGCTAGTAAGTGGGAAATTGCTATGAAAGACGAGATGAAGTCTTTGATCTCCAATCAGACATGGGAACTTGTTGAGTTACCTATGGGAAAAAGGTCACTTCACAACAAATGGGTGTATCGGGTCAAGGAGGACCATGATGGATCTAAGAGATACAAGGCCTGATTAGTTGTCAAAGGATTTCTTCAAAACAAAGGAGTTGACTACACTGAAATATTTGCTCTAGTTGTGAAGCTCAATACTATCAGGTCTGTGTTAAGTATTGTTGCCAGTGAAGAGCTCTACCTAGAGGAATTGGATGTGAAGACCGCCTTTCTTCACGGAGACTTAGATGAGGAAATCTACATGTATCAACCAGAAGGGTTCTCAAAAGAAAAAGAATTGATGGCTAGTATTCTGTATGCTTCAGCCATTGGAAATTTGATGTACGCAATGGTATGCACGAGACCAGACATTGGCCATACAGTGGGAGTTGTAAGTAGGTTTATGTCAAATCTAGATAAATCTCATTGGGAAGCTGTGAAATGGATTTTGAGGTATCTACGAGGCACTAAGGAGAAGTGTTTATGCTTTAGTAAAGGTGAATTAAAAGTACATGGCTATGTAGATGCGAACTTTGCTGGTGAATTTGATCACCGAACAAGTACCACCGGTTACATATTTATAGTAGGTACTACAATCGTTAGTTGGATGTCACGGATACAAAAGATCGTTGCTCTATCCACTACAGAGGCTGAGTACGTAGCAGTAATAGAAGCTAGCAAAAAGTTGATATGGATTCGAGGATTGTTGACAGAGTTGGGATTCATCCAAGAGAGGAGTGTTTTGCACAGCGACAGTCAGAGTGCAATACATCTGGCTAAGAATTCAGCATCCCACTCTAGAACGAAGCACATTGATCTCTGTTATCACTTCATCAGATCTCTGCTTGAAGATGAGGTACTAATGTTGAGGAAAATTCTCGGAAGTAAGAACCCAACAGATATATTGATAAATGTGGTGACTACTGATAAACCTAAGTTGTGCTCAACTTCAGTTGGCCTTTTATAATAACATACCAGATAAGGTTGTTGTATGATCGAGGTGTGAAGACCGATTGAAGTCAATCTTCAAGTGGGAGATTATTGAAAAAGTCATGAAAATCTTAAACACCACCAGTTATTAATGAAGAAGTTATTATAAGAAATAAAACTGATGCTTTGGAGAAAAGCATGCAGAGTGCTACGTTGTTTTGCTTTACTTGCTATAAATTAAGGCAAATGCATAAACAATAAATATTTCAACATTAAGAGTCTTTTCATTGTGTATTTTATCTTTCATAAATAAAGTCTGCAGTTGCCATATCAACTTGTTTTGTTATTATTTCACATTTTATACCGCTTTCTACGAATCTGACCATGGGGAAATTTTGCGTAGTTTCCTAACATGCATGTGTATACATGTATGTTTATGATAATGCTATTATAATCCAGAAACCTCAAAATGAAGAGGGTAAATTTTGGGGTACAACAAGATGTTATAACATTTGTTGAGAGAAAACAGTCTTTCTAAAAATATAAAGATTGTGTAGAAAAATAAATTGCAAAAACTTATAGAACACAATCGATTGTTAACTCCGTTCGGTGCGACTCACACAATATGGACTAACAAGCAATGAAGGAAATCCATTATTAGTAATATCAATCAAGCTAAACAATTCCTAGTTTACAATTCTCACTTAATCCCTACCAAATGCAATTTCTACCTTGGAACCTCCTGTTAGAACATAGTTTAGTTCTCCACCAATCTTAGATGTTTTGATGATAACAAGTATTGTTGATGACAATCATGTTCTGACTCTAATAAACAAATATTTTGTATGAAACATTGTTGGCTTCTAAGTTTCTTTAAAAGTATGCAGATAAAGTTCTAACCTTGAAAAGAAAAGAAGTTTTTGATCTTATCTACCGTAAGTTCTCGATGATGAGAAGAAATGTAAGATCCGAAAGTAGAAGAAGAAGTTCGATGTTCCGTTAGAAGACTCTGATCTAAGGGAAGTTCTACTCTGATCTAAGAGAAGTTCTGATGTCAGAAGAAGACTATGAACTGAACATACAGAAGTTCTGACATGTTAGAAGATGTTAAAAGATTCACGCTCTAAACGAAGTTCTGATAAACTTCTAAAAAGCACCAGACCGCTCTACAAACTCCGATATCCATGTTCTGGCTGAAATGCTCTGAAGCGTTTCCATTCATTAAATAAAGATTTGAAGCAACGGTTAACTTCCAACAGGATCTCGCTTTTATGGAAAGAAAAATCAACTCAAATTATCATTATTCCATATACAGCTTAAGATGTCTCCAACGGATATTTTCCATGAACGTCTATATAAGGATTCATCTATGAAGAGAACGATAGAAATCAATACACGCATAAACAACAAAAGAAAATTCAAATTGTTCATTAGTTCATAAGTGTTGAAATATTCTTGTGTAAAAATCACAGTTGTGATATAGCTTTCTAGAAGCATCATTAAACACATTTTTGTAATTGTCTGAGAATTGTATTCCTTGAGAAACCAAGTTGTGGTGTTCTTGAGAAGACTAAAACAGTTGTTTTAGTGAATTGTAATTCCTTGAGAAACCAAGTTATGGTATTCTTGAGAAGACTAAGGCAGTGGTCTTAGTGGATTGTAATCAAGTTCTGATTAGTGGATTAAGACCTCGTTGAGAGAGGCAAATTACCTTGACGGATGGAATAGAGTAGTTTGAGTTCAAACGAACCAGGATAAAAATAATCGTGTCAATCTTAATTTGATTTCAAAACCCCAATTCAAACCCCGTTTTCTTGTGTTTTTCATCCTTCAATTGGCATCAGAGCGCCTGGTTCTGGGTGCTAACACTTAACCGTGTCAGAAAAAAGATCCAGCTTAAAAAACATTATGGCAGAAAAGGTTCAAAACAACTACGACGACAAAGACAGAGTCAGCGGAAGACCTCCAATGTTTGATCGACAAAACTTTGATTACTGGAAGGACAAAATTGAAAATTTCTTTCTGGCTCATGACGGTGACCTCTGGGACATGGTAACAGATGGCTATACTCATCCTGATGACGCAAGTGGTCAGAAGATTAAAAGGAAGAAAATGCCAGATCAGCAGAAGAAGGAATTCAAAAATCACCACAAGGCCAGAACCATCCTTCTAAGTGCTATCTCATACATAGAGTATGAGAAGATCACAGACAGAGACTCATATAAGAACATCTTTGATTCCTTAAGAATGACGCATCAAGGTAACACGCAGGTCAAAGAAACAAAAGCTCTTGCCCTCATTCAGAAGTACGAAGCATTTAAAATGGAAGAAGATGAAACGGTTGAAGCAATGTTCTCAAGGTTTCAAATTCTGGTAGCTGGCTTTAAGGTTCTGGATAAAGGATACTCTGTTGCTGACCATGTAAAGAAAGTCATCAGAAGTCTTCCCAAGAAATGGAGACCTATGGTGACAACGCTCAAGCTTGCAAAGATCTCAATAATATCTCTCTAGAAGAACTCATCAGCTCATTAAGAAGTCACGATATTGAATTAGAAGAAGATGATCCCCAGAAGAAAGGTAAGACTATTGCTCTTAAACCTAACAAAAAATATGACTCTAAAGCTTTTCAGGCAGAAGAAGAAAACTCTGGAGGATCTTCGTCAGAAGATGATGAGCTATCTCTGCTCTCCAGAAGAGTTCAACAACTCTGGAAGTATAGACAGAGGAAGTTCAAAAATTCCAGAATATCTAGCAACTTCTCTGATCTATCCTCTGGAAACAGAAAGTCCATAAGCAAAGATGTTGTCTACTACGAATGTAAGGAACCTAGTCACTATAAAAATGATTGTCCCATACTTCTGAAAGAAAAGCCAAATAAGTGGTTTGACAAAGAAACGAAGAAAAGTCTTATGGCATCATGAGATGGCTCAGATTCTTCTGAAGCTTCGTCAGACTCAGAAGATGAAAGAGAAAACATAGCATTAATGGCCAACATAGCTGACAACTCAGACTCCTCAGACTCTAAATCCGACATTGAAGAGGTATTTCCAAATTTTGCCGTTACTTTTTCTAGAGTTGAATTAGAAGAAAGCTTATTTGAAATACTTGAAAACTATCAGAAGCTTAAAATCAAATACAAGAATCTGAAACAGAATCTTATATCTGATTCAGAAGATACTAAGAAACTTGAAACAGAAAATTTTGAGCTTATGAAAATTATTTCGCACTTAAAATTAAAAACTCTACTTTTAAAGAAAATCTTCAAAAAGCTCAAGAAAAACTTGTTTCAGAAGTTTTGAGTAACACTGATAATATTCTGAAAGAATATGATATTGGTTTTCAAGAGTTTCTTGCTAAGAGCATATACAAAACAAAAATGGCTTCAATGATCTATAAAGTAAGTAGAAACAGAAGAAAAGGCTTAGGTATGTGCCTTCTAAAGATGATAAACCATATTCTGGAGTAGATGATATGGTCATTAAATACACACCTCTAAAATCACACTTCACCTATGGTCACCCACATGACATAAAATATACTAGTGAATCATATTATGCTAAATCTTATGATAAACCTATGTTCAAACAGAACTTTGAAAAATCTAACCAAAAGGGACCCAAAATGATATGGGTACCTAAGGATAAAATAGTATATGTTGCAGATATCTTTGACAACAAAGTTGAAACACCAGTCATGGTACTTGGACTCTGGATGCTCTCGACACATGACGGGAAGAAAGCATATGTTCCAAAGTCTGGAACTTAAAGCTGGAGGTTACGCGGTTTCGTGAGGCAACCGTAGGGTAAAATCATTGGCTCTGGAACTATTGGTAACGATTCTTTACCTTCTATTACAAATGTTCTTTTAGTAGATGGATTAATGCATAATCTGTTATCCATAAGTCAATTAAGTGATGACGGTTATGATATTATCTTTAATCAAAAGTCTTGTAAAGCTATTAGTCAGAAATATGGAACAATCTTCTTTAATGGCAAAAGGAAAAATAACATTTATAAAATCAAACTTTCTGAACTTAAAAGTCGGAATGTTAAATGTCTTATGTCAGTGGACAATGAGCAATGGGCCTGGCACAAATGATTGGGGCATGTTATTATGAGAAGAATATCTTAAATTAACAAACTCAATCTTGTTAGAGGACTTCCTAATTTGAAGTTCAGCTCAAATGCTCTGTGTGAAGCTTGTCAAAGAGGCAAGTTTTCAAAAGCTTCGTTTAAATCAAAAAATGTTGTTTCTTGATCTAAGCCATTAAAACTTCTGCATATTAATCTGTTTGGACCAATGAAAACTACATCCATCAATGGCAAGAAGTATGGGTTGGTGATCGTAGATGACTATAGCAGATGGACATGGGTAAAATTCTTAAGACACAAGGATGAGTCACATTTTGTGTTTGCTAACTTCTGTAATGTAGTCCAAAATGAAAAAGAGTTTAGAATAGTAAAAGTCAAAAGTGATCATGGTGGTGAATTTGAAAACAAACACTTTGAAAATTTCTTTAATAAAAATGGTATTTCTCATGATTTTTCGTGTCCTAGAACTCCATAACAAAATAGAGTTGTAGAACGTAAAAATAGAACTTTACAAGAAATGGCCAGAACCATGATCAATGAGACTAATATTGCTAAACATTTCTGGGCAGAAGCAGTGAACACAACGTGTTACATCCAGAATAGAATCTTTATAAGACCTAAAATAGAAAAGACTCCTTATGAATTGTGGAAGAATAGAAAGCCCAACATTTCTTATTTCCATCCTTTTGGATGTACTTGTTTTATTCTTAATACCAAAGATTATCTGAATAAATTTGATTCTAAGGCACAAAAATGTTTAATGTTAGGATATTCTGAACGCTCAAAAGTCTACAGAGTATATAACACTGAAACACGTATTATAGAAGAATCCATTAATGTCAGATTTGATGATAAGCTTGGCCCTCAAAAGTCAAAGCAAAAAGACTCTCTTGCAGGAATAAAAATTCAATTTACAGGATCAGAAGATGGTCCTGACAAAAGTTCTGAAGAAGAAACCAAAGACAGAACTTCTGTCAGAAGTGCTGAAGCAGTAACCAAGAAAAAACTTTTGAAGAACTCATCCAGAGAAAGCCATCCAGAAGCAGCTTAGCTCATCCTGAAGAAATGATTCTAGGAAAGAAAGATGATCCAATCAGAAGTAGATCTACATTCAGAAACTCTGAAGAATCTCTCATGGGTCTTATATCATTGATTGAACCAACTTTTGTAGATGAAGCTCTTCAAGATAATAATTGGATCATTGCAATGAAGAAGAACTAAATCAATTCACCAGAAATGACGTATGGGATCTTGTGCCCAAACCAAAAGGTTTCAACATTATTGGAACCAAGTGGGTCTTCATAAACAAGCTGAGTGAACAAGGAGAAGTAGTCAGAAACAAAGCTCGATTGGTACACAAGGTTATAGTCAGCAAGAAGGAATAGACTATACAGAAACCTTTACTCCAGTCGCCAGGTTAGAATCTATAAGACTTTTAATTTCATATGTTGTTAATCACAATATCACACTTTATCCGATGGATGTAAAAACTGAATTCTTAAATGGTTACATTGTTGAAGAAGTTTATGTCCATCAACCCCTAGTTTTGAAAACTCAAAACATCCAGAATTTGTTTACAAACTAAAAAAATCTTTGTATGGTCTTAAACAAGCTCCCAGAGCTTGGTATGAAAGACTAAGTAATTTTTTATTAGAAAAATATTTTACTAGAGGGAAAGTGGACACAACCTTATTCTGTAAGACATTTAATAATGATATTCTGATATGTCAAATTTATGTTGATGACATAATTTTTGGTTCTACTAAATCCTCCCTTGGGAGAGAGTTTGCTAAGTCTATGCAGGCAGAGTTTGAAATGAGTCTCATGGGCGAACTCAAATTCTTTCTGGGAATTCAAATACATCAGACCTTAGAAGCAACTTACATACATCAGAATAAGTATGTTAAAGAACTTCTGAAGAAATTTGACATGTCAGATAGCAAACCCTCTAAAACCCCTATGCATCCCACGTGTATTTTGGAGAAGGAATAGGTAAGTAAGAAAGTAGATCAGAAGATCTATAGAGGTATGACTGGCTCTCTATTATATTTAACTTCCTCAAGACCTGATATTTTATACAGTGTCTGTCTTTGTGCTAGATTCCAATTAGATCCTAGAGAAACTCACTTAACTGCTGTTAAGTGAATTCTCAAGTATCTGAAAGGTACTACTAATCTTGGTCTATGTTACAGAAAATCCAGAGAATACAAACTTGTAGGATACTGTGATGCTGACTTTGCTGGAGACAGAATAGAAAGGAAAAGCACTTCTGGAAGCTGTCAGTTTCTGGGAGAAAATCTGATATCTTGGTCCAGTAAAAGACAATCCACTATTGCACTATCAACTGCAGAAGTAGAATATATAGCAGCAGCTGGATGAAGTACTTAGATGCTCTGGATGAAAAGTCAACTTGAGGACTTTCAAATATTCGAGAGTAACATTCATATCCTCTGTGATAACACTTCTGCTATTTGTTTATCTAAAAATCCTATTTTGCATTCTAGAGCTAAACATATAGAAATTAAACATCATTTCATTAGGGACTATATTCAAAAGGGGGTTCTTTATTTAAAATTTATTGATCTGCACCATCAATGGGATGATATATTTACAAAACCCTTCTGTCAAGATAGGTTCAATTTCATTCAAACATCTCAAGATGGAATTATGCGAAATGAAAAGATTATTTTTGCTTAACTGGTAGAATACTATTCTCTGTGAACCTTTGATCAATTGTCCTTTAGAAGTGAGAAGGGTAAATGAATCAGAATCTATCAGAAGATCTGAGAGATGACTCAAATCAAGATAGAAGCATACAGTTCACCAGAACAACACCTGTCAATCTTAATTGTTAAAACACTCTCAGAAGATGAACACATGTTCAAACTCTGATAGAGTGAAACATTTGAGTTGCTAACTTAAGGCGCTGGTCACTTTGGTAACTGTTCATCATATATTCTACTACCTCCCTTACAAGAAATCATCATGTTTTTATTACTTTCTGCATTAAAATATCTAAAGTGCATGACTTCAAGAAATTATTCCTCTCTTTAAACTCTCATCTCTTCAAATTCATTTTTCATCTTCTGTGCTAAATTTCTTTTTGATTTATGACAAAAAGGGGGAGAACGTAAGATATTTTGAAATTCATAGTTACAGATAGACTAAGTCTCGAACATTTTAATATCACCCTTGATTTCATTTGTGTCTAAAGATTAAAACAGGAAATCAACTTTTGGAAATTAACTTGGAACCATCATCATACTCTGGACAAAACTTCAGGGAAGTACAATGTTCTCTAAATTTATATGAATAATAAATTCAGGGGGAGACCTCTCTTTGTCAAAATATTTGTGTTTTGTCATCATAGATGTTTTGATGATAACAAGTACTATTGATGACATTCATGTTCTAGCTCTAATAAACAAATATTTTGTATGAAACATTGTTGGCTTCTAAGTTTATTTAAAAGTATGCAGATAAAAATCTAACCTTGAAAAGAAAAGAAGTTTTTGATCTTATTTACCAGAAATTATGATGACAGTAGAAGAACAGAAGTTCTGATGAAAGTAGAAGAACAGAAGTTCTGATGAAAGTAGAAGAACAGAAGTTCTGATTTTCGTTAGAAGACTCTGATCTAAGCGAAGTTCTAATAGCGTTAGAAGACTCGAGAAGTTTTGATGTCAGAAGAAGACTCTGAATTGAACATACAAAAGTTCTGACATGTTAGAGGATGTTAAAAGATTCACGCTCTAAACAAAGTTCTGATAAACTTCTAAAAAGCACTAGACCGCTCTACAAACTCTGATATCCATGTTCTGGATGAAATTCTCTGAAGTGTTGCCATTCATTAAATAAAGATTTGAAGCAACGGTTAACTTCCAACAGGATCTCGCTTTTATGGAAAGAAAAATCAACTCAAATTATCATTATTCCATATACAGCTTAAGATGTCTCCAACGGATATTTTCCATGAACGTCTATATAAGGATTCATCTATGAAGAGAACGATAGAGATCAATACACGCATAAACAACAAAAGAAAATTCAAATCGTTCATTAGTTCATAAGTGCTGAAATATTCTTGTGTAAAAATCACAGTTGTGATATAGCTTTCTAGAAGCATCATTAAACACATTTTTGTAATTGTCCAAGAATTGTATTCCTTGAGAAACCAAGTTGTGGTGTTCTTGAGAAGACTAAAACAGTTGTTTTAGTGAATTGTAATTCCTTGAGAAACCAAGTTGTGGTGTTCTTGAGAATACTAAGGCAGTGGTCTTAGTGGATTGTAATCAAGTTCTGATTAGTGGATTAAGACCTCGTTGAGAGAGGCAAATCACCTTGACGGGTGGACTAGAGTAGTTTGAGTTCAAATGAAGCAGGATAAAAATAATCGTGTCAATCTTAATTTGATTTCAAAGCCCCAATTCAAACCCCCATTTCTTGTGTTTTTCATCCTTCACCTCCTAATCTCATGGAATGTCTCAAGAAACCGAAAATAAGATTACACTTCCAACACAAATATACTTAGTTTGCTTAAAATTTTCACTAAGAACAATACTCAACTCTTTGCTTAAAAGCTTAGAGGAGAACAATAACTTCATAGACAAGTAACAATTAGTAAACTCAAATGCAGCAAAATATACATGATGACGTACAAAAGACATACGAAGAACCTCATAAACTATCAAGCCCTAAACCCTTATTTTTCATGCGGTTTTACGATAAAACTATGCTTCTTAAAAACTTCTGCAGTTGGACTTGGACAGGCTTGGACTCTTCAATCAAATCCAACCTTCAGTTGCAAATCCCTGCATAATCTTCTCCACATTAATAGGAACAAATCTTCAAAAGTTTCCTAAAAAGTATCAATTATTCTTTTTATAAAACAAATCTAATCCGCACATTGTCCCTAAATAAATTTCCTTGACATGTGCATAATGATGAGGTATATCCAAAAGAATCTCATCAAATCAAATTCATCCGTCAAGACATAATCAACAATAGTGTCTGTTGTACCAGACGAGAATGTCACAACATCTAATTTGACATGTAATTGGAAAACGCATAACAACAACATTGTTATGACAGTGGATGCAGATGTTATAACATCTTACTCAACACCAGTATAGAATCATATTTTACCAAAATTATGTCAATCCTAAAATCATGAAACAAACAACATGAATAAGTTCACAACATTTAATAAAAAATGATTTCACTAAAATAATACTAAAGTTTTAATTTATATTTAAAAACATTTACGTGAAATGAAGTTTTTCTGAAGAATGTGCGTGAAAGGATTTGAACAATAAATTCTAACTATTGAATGGAAACGTTACATTCTATTTCAAAATTTAAAAATATTTTTAAAATGATTATATACAGAAAATAAATTCTGATAAAAAAATCTTAAAAATAACTATAATCAACTTTTTAGCCTTCACAATTACTCTCTTTATTCTAAATTATATGTTGTTTTGGTCATTTTACGGGAATTAAGAAATTTAATTATTTTTATAAAAAAATGAAATGGTGTATGAGTTTACAAATATGTTCTTCAATTATTATATTGAAAAACGTAATAAAAAAAATAAAAGAAGAAAGAAAAACAAATAGTAGAGAGTATATTAGACAAAAAATCATAAATAATTTATTGAAATTCTAAAATGACTTATAATTTGAAACAAATATTTTTGACAAAGTAATTTATAATTTAGAACGGAGGGAGTACATTTTACTTACGTGTTTAATATTTATTTTTTTGTGCAAGAGAATTCACGGGATGTTATATAATATATAGTTGAAATATTTATAGTACTGTAAGCAATAAGCAAAGAAAATTTTGCTTCACTTCTCTCTCTTCAGCAACCACATACGATTGTAAAAAGTGATAGCTATTAGAGGTAAGAAAAGGAAAAGGCTGTGAAGAAAGCATGTGAACGAAAGAATCATGCATAACATGATTGAGAAGCTAATGATGCAAAAACCTGGCGTGCAAGTGAAGTGAAGGACGAAAAGTATCAATATACTTCACATTTCTAAAAACCCATTAACACAAGATTCACCACTAGCTAAGCTAAGAAAGGAGAGATTTCATGATGTCGTTTTCAGACATTGTATATCACATGTCAAGCTACATTTAAGAAAAGAAACCAAGTTCAATCACATGAATCCACGTAGTAATTAGTAGTAGTAATAGTTTTATTTTAATTTTTTCTCTTTATTCTTTTATGAAGATGCTGTTTTTATCATTATGCTTAAAGTATACGGATGTACAAATGGTTGATTAAGGAGGTCAGAGTGAAGTTTATAAAAATTAAGGAACGATTATTTTTAAAAGGAAAACATAGTATGACAATAGTGCATTGTTTTTTAGTGCAAGCTGTTTAAAACTAACAAACAATGCAGAATGCAAAAATGATTGATAGAAATAAAAGCAAGAGGTGTGAGAATACTAAACTCATGTTTATATGTAATTTGTTTCAAGTTTGACGGAGAAATGTAAATTAAATCAAAAGGAGAATTGTAAACTCAAGTGCATATTTATTCAACGTAGGTATATTACACAAGTACACTTAAAAAAACAAAAAGTAAGGTAACTATGTTCAAGCTTATAATGTATTGAGAAATTTTCAAAGTAATACATATAGTTTGAAAATAGTTCATATAAACGGGCACCTCTTGGTTTTAAAAACATGAAGAATGTCCTCAAAAACTAAATTATTATTAGGATTGAATTTAGAGTAGACATAGGATGATCCAATAAATCTAATTTATAAGCTTTTTTATATAGCAAGGTTGATTGTATGTATCGAAGAAGAAGCCGTGTGTCAGGATATACATAAGTTTGGCGTCTCATGTCATAATGAATCGTACTATACCTTTTTAGAAAGGAATCGACCCACTAGTCTAACCCACAACTTTATAGTGACTTATGGGTTTTTTAAGCCATCATAATTTGTTTCTAGCTCGAAACAATATTTTACTATTTTCTACAATTTTTATTTTATTTTTTATTTTGTTTTAGATTAAAGGTCCATAAGACCTTTAGGGTTTTTTTTTTTGTTTTTTTTGTATTTTAAGACTTTTTCTATGGTCATAAGAATTATCTTTCATTTAAATAAAATTAAGAGCTTTCTTCTTTTGGTGGATTTCAACTTTATTTGACAAGTTTTTCACTTGAAAACTTGTTATTCCTTCGCGTGTCTGACTGCATTAGTTGACATCAGAGCAAGTTTTCTCTTCTTCTTTTTGTAACTTGACAATCATGGCAGATCAACCGACAATCAGAGCGTATCTAGAAGGAATTATCGCGAATCTAATTGGATGATTAAAAGCACTTATTCATTAATTGATTTTTAGAAAGAAAAAAAGTGCTTATTCAATTGATTGATTGTTGATACCTTTGACTTGTTGACATGAAACTTTGAATTGCATGTGATTAGCCTTAGGTGTAAATATGTGCATTCTAGATGTTTGTGAAAAGGTTTAGGCCGTCGAGCTTTGATCTCAATGCACAATTTCCTTCAATTTTCTTGTGCATAAATTCTCTTTGTTAGGATGATAGTGAAATCGATGTGAATTTGCCTTTTATTCGACAAAATTTTGTTCACACAACATGTCGAGGTCTAAAAAACGTATGGCAAATTCACGCGTCGATGCGCACCTTCAAGGAGAATTTGTAACTTGATTGCTTGCCAATTGGTCTTCCATATCATTCTATGGATATTCTACTATTTTTAAGTTTTCCAAGATATAAACCATGCGCGAAACGGTTGCCCAAAGCATGAGTTATGGGATTTCAAAGTTTCCAAAAAAAAAAAAAAACATTCTGCTTCGGGGAACCCAGTGCCCATATAACATGTTTTGGTTCTGCCATCGTGCAGAGCTGGGGAACCCGGTTACCCAGTTTTGGGAACTCGGTGCCCATATAACATGTTTTTGTTATGACTTTGTGCAGAGCTGTGGAACCCGGATCCCGCTTATTGGGAACCCGGTTCCCGCTGTTCAAAATTCTAAAATTCTTATTTTTTAACTATGCTTTCTCCAATGCTTTCTTCAAGGTTTCTTTTAGTATTTCTTGCATCAATCTAATTGTGGCATAGGTTGAGCTTTCATTTGCTTGCATTTTGTCATATGTTCATGCATTTCATCCATAAAAAAAGGCATTAAATACATGAATAAATATGCATTTTCATGCATGATTTCAATTCTAAATTTTGATTAATTTTGCATATCATTTGAATATTCATTTGTTTAGAATTATGTGCATCATGTATGGATTCAATATCAAATTCCCTTCCTCATTTCAAAATCAAAACAAATGAGAATTGGAAATTGAATCGACACATGAATTTTTACTTTCCATAAACCTTTTTAGGCAATTTTATGAGTCAAACCTCATTTTTCCTCAAAAGTCCAAAGTAACGGTACATGTCCCATACATTTTGGCATGTTCCGTAACCATTTTTGGAGGTTTTGAAACCAAATTTTGATTGGAACATGCCTAAACGGATTTGCTGCCCGTCACTTTAAAGTCCGAAAAATGTCACTTCCACTCGGAATTAATTAAAATTGCTCACGTTTTTGAATCTGTTGACGTTTTTGCAAGCAACCATGTGATTCTTAATCGATTCCGAGAAGTTGACTTTTTTCGCTCCGATTTCGGAAAACCGCCTTCCCAATCCAATTTTTGTGAATTTATTTCACTTCTTACATGCTTATACTAGTTTATTTGCAAATCTTTAATCAGTTTTACATTTGGTGCTTTATTTCAAGCACTTGCTTTGTAAATTCTGACACTTTATTTCATGTGCCAGGTGTTTCAGATGTTTTTACTTGCGATTTGGATTTGTAGCATCCTTACCTTGTGCTTGCACACATACGTGTGAATTCTATTGTCTGCTTGCTTGGGTTTTCACCTTTTCTGCAGGTTTTGTGATTCGAATATGCACTAACGCACATTCTCATGCATGTTTGAGTACGAACACGCTTCATATTATTGCTTGTTTGGATTTACACCTTTCTTGCAAGTTATCCATTTATTTGAATGCGTACGAATGCGCATTTCATTGCTTCTGCACATATGTGTATATTCTATTGTCTGATTGTTCTGGATTAACACCTCTTTTGCAGGTTATCCGTTTGTTTTAATGTGTACGAATGCATATTCCATTGCTTGTGCACATACGTGTACATCCTATTGTCTGATTGTTGTAGATTGATACCTCTTTTACAGGTTATCTGATTGTTTGAATGCATACGAACACGCATTCCATTTCTTGTGCACTTACGTGTACATTCTATTGTCTGATTAATGTGGATTGACACCTCCCTTGCAGGTTATCCGATTGCTTGAATGCATACGAACACGCATTTGTTTGCTTATGCACGTACGTTTACATTCTATTGTCTGATTGTTATGGATTGGCACCTCTTTTGCAGGTTATCATATTGTTTGAATGCGTACGAACGCGCATTCCATTGCTTGTGCACATACGTGCACATTTTATTATCTAGTTGTTATGGGTTTTCTCTTGTAGGTTATTTTGAATTCGAATATGCATGAACGCATATTCTATTGCTTGTTTGCGTACGAAAGCATATCTTATTGTCTGCTTGTCGGGTTTTCACCTTTCTTGTAGGTGTATGTTGATTTGAAGGTGCACGAATGCACATTTTATTGCTTATTTGCGTATGAAAGCGCAAAACTTTGTTTGCTTGTTTGGTTTTCAGTTCTCTTGCAGGTTCATTTGATTCGAATGTGTACGAACGCACATTCTAACACTAGTTTACGTACGAATGCGCATCCTATTGTCTGTATTGTGATTTCTCGTAGGTTATCTTGTTTGAACGTGTACCAACGCACATTTTGACATCTCTTTGCGCACGAATGCGCATCGTACTGTCTGTATTGTTCGGTTTGCAACCTTTTGCAGGTTTATCTGCCTCAGATGTGTACGAACGCACATTCTGCTCATGCTTTGATGCCTTAGTGCATTACTCACCGGTTTCTTTATTGCTTGGCAGCAATACTTGAAGTTTTCCAGAGTATTTCTAAGCTTGCAGTCGCTTACAGATTGTTATCCGTGTGGTATTTGCTATACCTTGTTTACCGCATTCTTTACCGCTTTTCTAGAGAGCATGAGAAGTAGGGTTTTACTGCTTTCTTTTGCCATGAGAAGTAGGATTAAAGATGCATGATGGGGCTTCTGTAGTTGGAGCATGTTCAGGAACCCCTCTGACTTATTTAAAGACCCGTCTAGGGCAATTTTGTGTGCTACTTGTGTGTGGTTTGTTCAAAATCCTCTTTCGTGCATAGGGAGGTAATTCGCAATAAGTGTTTACATTTGTGCTTGCATAGGTCATGAGTGGTTAGGAAACCTAGAGTGGCACCACCAAGCAAAGTCCCACTTTGATACTGATTTGTACATATGATGATATGATTGGCACGCTAAAAGGGTTCACAATCAACCCCCACATAATTCTAGTCTGTGTCCTCAGCACACGCGAATTATGTTGTTTCCTTTACCAAGTCATTAATAAAAAAGTGCCAAGAGTCCCCTATTCTGACTCTTCACGCCTTTTCCTAAAGTTCGCATTTACTACTGATACGTGCACTCATTGCTCTTCACACTTGACAATTTATGTCATGATGTGATACCTTTCATGGGAATCGAATGTGTCATCTCCTAGTTGCTTCGAGTACATCAGCGTTGTTGTAGGCTATGTGACTTCATTCTTTTCCTGCGCATGTGTGTTCATATGTTTGTGCATTGAATTGTTTGTTTTCTTTTGCCGAAGAACTTGCTTGCTTCATCCCTTTGCATCCCTTGGTTCTACAACCAAGACGGATATTAGGATAGCTTTCCCTTAGAAACGCTCGGTTACGATAGCTCTCGAGCCTAGACATTAATATATACATCCTTTGCATGTCAACATAGGTAGAGATTCCCTTACATCCTCAATCTTAGGTCCAATCTTGCATGATAACATTAGGGTAGAACTAGTTAGTCTCCCTTTACATGTTTTAATGTTTCTTTTGCATCCTTGCATGTAATAAAACTAAAACTTGTTTTCTTTTTTCTTTTAAAAATAAAAACACTTAATAATGGTTCAAACTCCCTTTTCAAGATAAAAGCAACCAACCAATGCAAATATTTTTCGCCTACGGCCGCTTTCTTTTTGTGTTTTAAACTCTTTTCAGAAATAAAAAACACTAAACCCACCAAAACAAGTGAGCCGAACTATGACGCTCTTACTTTCCCGTTGCATGAGGGAATACGTAGGCATCTTGTCACGGGGCTCGATCGAGCAAAACTTTGTAAAAAATTCCTTCTTTTCCCCGTGTTTTGTTTATTTTCTTTTCTTTTCTTTCACATGCATTGTAGTGATTAAGCGATAGATAGATATAACACACCCAATAGATAAAAAATAGAAGTGGATACCATATAGTACTACAGGCGTGTGGGGTACTAATATCTTCCCCTTGCGAAATAGACTCCCTTACCCCGATCTCTTTGCCGTAAGACCGTGATTTCTCCCCCCTCGGGTTTACTCTATGTTTTCCTTTCCTCTCGCGGGATAAAAAATGTTTGATAGCGACTTCATTGATTCAATTATCCGATGATGTTCAGCCGATTGTTTCAGCTGGAGACTTCATTGGGGACAACTAACCTATTGTTGGTCCGTCCAGGAGTCGATCCTAGCTTCCTTTTTCTTTTCTATTTGATGTTTATCTATTTACTCGCTTTATCGCTCCATCCTCTGCATGTTTGCATTGCATCCTATGTGACATTTTACTGTTTTCAAACATTGGTTGGCTGTTGTGTTGTGATATGTTTCTGGATTGGGTTGGTGTTACAAGAGGTAAAAGTCCCCATACCCTGGGCAGAGAGGCATATAGGACACATAGGACTATAGTGGAACATGATGGCTACGGATGTAGATCTTGTAGTGCGTCATGTCGTCCATGCTCAGGGTAGGTTTCAAGTAGGGTGCTATCGTCATCACGTAGGTGTTACGATGGTAGTATCCCTAGGCAGACCTGATCTTGGAGTTACCTTAACCTTACCGAGACCTTTGTCTTACCCTTGAGTAGGAAGGGATCATCATGATTATTATAGGTACCGTTTGTGACTGTTGGTGACTCGATCTGGATGGTGACTTGGTATTTTACTTGGTGACTATGGTTCTTATTCTATGGTATTTTCTAGTCGTTACTCTATCCGTGATCTCTGTTTTCTTTGACCAGATCAGAAATAGCACATCAAATAATGCAATTTCATGGAAGTCGTAAACCCATGATCAATGCACGATGCACTTGCACCATGTTCAGGTGGTGGCTATTTATTCTGATGGTGATTATACTGTTCCGGCGGGGACATTCAGTTTTGTTGGTGACCATGTGTTTCTCTAACACTTGGTTCTCTAGTATTTTCTATGGCATCTTGACTGGTGCGGAACTTTTGATCCTAGTATATTCACCCTGTTCAGGGATTATGTAGCATTTATCCAAAAGATTGTACAGATGGCATCAGATTGTACATGTGCTACCCGTTGTTACACAGAACTTTGTAACCTATGGTTGATGCATTTGTATCATAGCATGTTTGTTTTTCAAAAGATATGTTAGAAAAATACGCATGTATATATCTAACCTGCATACACATTGATTGCATGCATCCATAACAGGTACTCAATACTTGGGGACTTCTCTTTTACTCAGACCTGGTATTTTCCAGTTCAGAATTGCAAGTCTTGACTTCTTACCACTCCTTGATCAGATGGAGCAACTTCGTGGGGAATTTGACTATTCGAAAAATTACTTGGGGTTTATTTATGGTGGACATGCAAGCTGCAAACCTTGATCCGTGGTTACGGACTCTTGGAAAATCATCGATTGAAGACTTAGTTGAGTTTGGTTATGAGGATTCCGAAAACGGTACCAACAAGTGAAAATAATTGAATATATCTTGCCTGCGGCAAAAGTTGTTACTTCTCCCCATCCTGTGGGATCTCCTTCGAGTCATGGAGTAATTAGTGGGTCTTCTCCAAAATGTTGGGATTGTAAGTTTACTCTTCAGCAATTAGTTCCTAATCTCTAAGGGAATCTATATGGAAAAGATCGTCAGCAGATATATAAGAAGCCCGAGAAGTGTGTGGGTTTATTTCCAATATCATATGCCTAATTACCTCATTTCCTGTTGGAAGTTCAATGATTAAGCTTCATGCTTCGGGTTCTCCACCAACATACCTCTCTCATGGTTTTGGTGAAAATTCAAGACGTGTCTCTCATTCTGGGGCACTTGGCCGTGATATCGAATATAAGAGGTTGAAATTCAAAGTCCAAAACTCGTCTGATGTCTTTCCCAAAGGTTCAATTCATGTTTGGAAGATTACTTGGTAACTCAGTATGCAGATTCGCTTGGTAAAGCGCTCATCCCATCTTTTGGGAGAATCACCTGTGAATATCATTCAGGGGCATTTCTGTCCTCTTGTCAAAATTTGAAAGGCGTCGAAGGCCAAGATCCATGAATAGCTCAATACAGGGGCATTTGTGGTTAATATAAATATGGTAGACCTACAAGTCAATCATATTCCATATCCAGCCAAAGGTCTGATTATCCATTCTCAAAAAGCATCTCCCGAATCTCATGCACGACTGGTGTGTCCAAAAGATCGTTTCCAATAATTGTTGCCTATTTCAGGTCTTGATAATCAGATGATTAATCAGGATGAGTATCACCCGTATGCTCAGTCAGGCCATCAAGAGCTTAGGGTATCCTAAGAGAAGAGTTTGGTGCAGCGCCTATGACTCTCAATCAGTTGATCCCTCCCTTGCTCGAGTTTTCATCAAAGGAAACCAAGAGGATGGATTATGCTATCCCTCTTCAATATGAGGGATTTGATTTCGGTGTCAATGTGATTACCATGTAGGGTCACCTTGCCATTCAGTTGAAAGTAGTGTGTCAACCTAAGACAAAGTCCAAGACTTGATCAATTCAGAAATTGTTGTGTTCACATCAGATTAAAAGGGGAATCTATGTCTCAGTGGTGTCCAGACTACAAAGTGTATCGTCAAAAGCAACAAGTCCATACGGAGTCAAGCCTCCTCAACATGGAAATTTCAAAGTTCATTTGCATTCTCATTTGTAGATTTTCTTGTTTGTTATGTACTTACTTGTATGCAAAACATTTCCATCTTCGGAATTTTGATCATAATGCATTGAATATGTTTGTCTTGAACTAATCCATTCGTATTCACTCTTATTTGTTTTACTATTCTTTTGATACATCAAATCCTGTTAATAAATCAAAACCTCTGTAGGGAGGATGACGAACAATATACCAAGAATCTCAAACGGTATCGCTTTTTGAGTAAAAAACCTTCTTGACAATGTACATGCCTTGTTTAAAATCCCCAAACACCAGAGATATAAGGGAGATAGACACTCTCTAACCCCTTTGAGCCTTGAAGTAGGAGTTTTCTTTTCTATTCAGAAAAATAACCTCATTTTTAACCCGAGGCGGGAAAGTGTTCAGTTAATCTGATCAAGCGTTCAAAAATCATCAAGAGTGCACAATCAAAAGATACAACAATGGTTATCCTCCGAAAGGTTGAGAAACTGCAATAGTCAAGCTTCATCTATCAATGGTGTGCGTCAAAGAAAGACGATACCCCAATGGGTATTCCTCATCCACCAAGGACACAGGCAATCACAATCACTTCTAATCAATCAAAGTCTCGAGATCACACGATTTGTTCAAAAAGTGTGAATATATAAATAAAAAAGAGAAAAAGCCCGCTAAGTCGAACTTGGTAATAAGTCGCTTAGGAAAAAAAAAAAGGTAAAATGTTGTGAAAATAAATTGGAAAGTCAGAAAAGCGAGGATAATCAAATAACATCCTCAGTGAAGAACAAAGTCGTGTGATCAGACACCAAAGCAAAAAAAAGTGACTGTCGTGTCCAAAAAATCTTGTCCCCGCAAAGTCAAAGCCATGTGATCAAGAAACTGCAGTGGTTCCTCAATCATCAAATTCCTCTTGTGAGAGATGATTGCTCGCATTGAGTTAATTGAGCTTAGAGTTGGAGAACATCATGAAGGGGGTGGGCACCAAATAGTTTGAGCCTAAAAATCCTTTTCTAAAAAAACAGTGAACCAGGCCACGTTACAACCCTTAAAAGTCCTAACTGAAGAAAGTTTAATTCGAAAGAGAAACTGTAACGAGAGCATGGTATCCTGACTCCTAGGAGGTCTGTTATACCTTTTGAGTTGGTATCGCTCCATCTTTTGTTATCTTTTGCACAAAAAATGCAATGTTTCGACAACTTTTCAAAAGCTTTTTGTTTCAAGACAAGCATAGGATTTGCATTAGAATTATCATTCTTAGGATAGAACATTCTTTGCATATTGCTTAAACATCAAGTAAGCTTTCATAATGAGCATAAGATGAATCTCTTGATTGTCCCGAGGGGCAAATAACTTCGTGACTCTATTGAATGGCCTTTTGAAGGGTCATCTTAATCTGGGGCAATACCATCTAGTTACTCTGTCGAGTAAAAGATGGTCTGAAACAAATTGTGTGGAAGTTTTGACTGCCCAAAAATCTCTGTCAAGTAGTGGTATTACTTCCAGTTGTTTCGAAGGGGCCAATCATTTCAAGTGCCTATTTGAAAATGAGGTACTCCAAGTTGAGAAGCACAGTTGTGGCACCTACTTTCAGGATGTAGATCAATTACCTTGAGAAGATGTTGTCATTCAAAGACTTTATTGATTTCTCATTCCCCTGTGAACAGGTGGCCAGGAATTGCTTACAGAGATTCCGTCGAGCAGAGGCAGTTAATTCAATGATATTGCTTCATTGAGAAGAAAAATGAAGTATCATAATTTGATTACCCTGAGGGGAAGAAGCATGTGAATACTCTGTTGAGTAAGAGCTAACCCAATTTGGGGCAATCAAGTTGAGAAGAACCTCGAATTTAGCTGATCTGAGGCAACTGCATCAATCAATCTTAAAATTTCTCCAATCTGGGGCAATTATGTCGAGATTTTAAGAACCTCTCAAAGCACTGAGTAATCATGATTCGTCATCTCAACATGGTTGACACCACATCCAACATTGGCAAGCCAGCGGCAATGTTTCGAAGTTCATGACACTAGGGCAATTTATTTAGATGGTAAAGATCTCAGAAATCCCTCTTGAATTGAATTTATTCAAAGTCTCTACAGAATGGGGCAAGGAATTATGTAGGGGCATACCCCCCACTTCCTAGTTGATCAGGCTAAGCCTGTTTGCAAGCTAAGTGATTTGTGAATTTGAAGAGTATGTTAGGAATTTAGGATGGTTATCCTCAGCTCGTCAGAAATCTAAATCCAAAGCACTGGTCTTTCTTTGTCATAAGTTCAAGATCATTATCTCCAAGTGCAGTTAGGATCGTTATCCTCAGCACAGACTCACATGAAGTCCTCTCGGGGCGAATACTTTCAAAAGTCAATCAATCTGAAGCAGTTATGTCGAGATTCAACAAATCTCTATGTGGGCCTGTTATGTTGCTACACTTGGGGCATTCCACTAACAATGTGTTGCAGGAATCTTTGCTCGTTCGCAGGTAGTCGATGTACCAGCGCAAAAGTTACCAACATCTCTTCCCCATTAAGCACTGAGGATGGTACCCCAAGTGAAGCTACACTTTCTAGAAGGGTCATATTCAAGGGTCATCCTCATCATGGTATCCCTGATGAAGTCCCTAGTGCAAGTTGTGGATACCCATGCTAGACAAGATTCCCCAGTGAATGTCTGATTGGATTTGCAATTGTTTCTGATAGAAGTCTCTATCCTTTATTCCCCAGCAAAGGCGACATTTGAACCATTTGCAGAGGATGTTTATCCCTAGTGAGTTTGAATCTCTTAATATCCCCAATAAGGTTGTATCTCGTGATATCCTCATCTAAAGCTATGTTGAGGACCTATTGTTTTCGGCGGATGGAACGGTGAAAGCTCTTCTTCAAGTGTTCCCGATCATTCCCTAGTTGATCGATGTTTAGCGAATATTTCCCCAGTGGATCATTATGCAGTAATTGATTTCCCCATGGAATCATATCCCCAGGAAGTATGTTACTAAAGTTCCCCAATGATCGTTGAATCAGTGCTGGCATTCTTGCTTCAACAGCACACTCATGTGTTCTTCCCTTAGTGAAGTTTGCAATCTAAAGATGATTGTGATCCGATCTGCAGTCATCGATTATTTATTTTTTTGTCACAAACATGCATCATCGCATTGCATTATCCCATTGCAAATTCATACATTGCATGGAATTATAATCCAGGAATAATAATGTTCATCCCCAGTTATACTCTTGTAATCCTTTGACAAGTCTGGTGTGAAAATCCCAACGCGGATGAATTCCCTTGATGTGGCATTCCCCATGAAGTCTGTTGTGTTTCCAGTCGTTCCCTGGCGCAATATGTCTATTATCTTCCATTATTTGTTGCACTACCAATTGCTACCTTGTACAACATGTTTAGGACAGGTCATTCCCCTGTGCCTCCGTGAAAGAAAGCCCAACACTTGTTTTCTCTCTCGGAATTCAGCGTTTATTCTAAGAAAATCATTTTTGCACAAGATTTGAGTCATTACCAATTCTTGAACAGGTTCGAGTATCACACTCATTCTTATGCACCTAGTATATTTTTGCCTGCACTATGTTTGAAGTCTGGTCAGCGTTTCCAGTCTTCGTTTTGTTGCACTACCAGTCGTTCCCTAGTACAACATCCCTAGGTCAGGTTGTTCCCCTGTACCTATTTGAAATAAGTATCACACTTGTTTCTCTCCTCAGAGTACAATGTTCTGAGTTGGTAAAGTCTGATTGGAATTTCTATTCTTTACTCCGTTGGATTGTCCAGTCATTCCCTGGTACAATGCGGGTAGTCTAGTCAGTGGTCCAAGTCTTTATTTTGTGACATGTCAGTCGTTCCCTGGCATAACGCGATTCGCTAGCATGCTTAACCGTTCCCTGATATAATGCGGTCGAATTGGATCAAGGCCAATTCTTTTTGGGTCGAGTTTTCACCTATCGAGAACAAATATTGCGCTTGTTTCTCTTCGCAGAATTCAACGTTTATTCTACGCATCCCTTTTGTTGTGTTTCAGTCGTTCCGTATATCCCCTTTAAGTTTGGGAAACGTTCCAGTATTTTCATTTCAAAGTGTAAATTTTTGAGTTCATATTTGTATTCAATCACCTTCTACCTCGTCGCTTGGAAGGCGGACTTGCCAACCTCGCTCCAGGTTGAAGAATGATTGAATAGGGGCAGATGTTGTACCCTAAAATTTACCTTCTTCATTTTGGAATTTCTGGCTTATAATTGCATAATCATAGATGTACATGCATATCATTGATTACATGTCTACCAGGTGCTAAGTATCTCAATTTGTGAAGGAAATCGTGCGTTTCGGCTATTTCAAATCATTTTAAGACCGATATCGCTATTTTTCGATTCGTATGCTTGATACAAGATTTTCTAGTTAGAAAGCTATTTTGGTTTGGATCCATAAGCATTCGGGTCATTTCAATATATTCTCCAGTTTATCTGTTCAAATCAGAGGCCGTTTCGTCAAGAAAAGGATTTTATTTGTTCATTTCTCAATAAAGTGAATTTTGGGTTTTCGATGCGTTTCGGGCGCTCCAAAAGGCATATCTCTCAGGTCGTCAGGTATTTTCTGATGATTTTTTACTAGCAATTCCCTCTCATTGTCTACAAATTTTATTTGAAAGCCGGAAGAAAATTGTGTGAGGAAAGCCCTCAAAAAATTGATCACACAAGTGGAATAAACTGAATTCTAGTGATGTACCGTGTTCTCGACGCGCTAAAAAATTCATATCTCCCAGATGGAACATCGAAATTGAGCGGGTCCGATTTCTAAAATTCCGTATTGAAGTCCTCTACAACTCTCATGAACAAGTCTAGAGCCAATTCCTTACCATTTAAGAGCAATGTTTTATTCTTTGGACTTGATTTTGAGATGAACTAAGCAATTTTCATCTGATACGCGAAGTTTGAACAATCATATCTCGCTCGTTTTTTATCGAAAGGAGGTGGGGCTAGTGCCAAAAGTTCAAAAATTATGTTGGCTACATTTGTTACGGAGACACCGTGTTCAGATTTTGATCGAAGACCCTCGTTCGAGGCAATTTCTCGAAAGCGCAAGGAAAATTGCATGTCGGGGCGCTTGAAAAGTGTCTTGAAACTTCAAAAATTTGTACCGCTGGACCGTTAGTCCGATTGAATCGACATTTGACTCTATTTGGCAAAATCGCGTTCCGTACATTTTCGTTTACATTCGACTTCAAATTTTGCAATTTGGCGATTTGGAATACGAAAATTATTCGGATAATCGCGATTTGGGCTTAATTATGGATCCAAGGCACTCTTAGGCCCAATTTTTCACACTATAAGTAAATTTTCCCCTTCACAATTTGGGAACACACAATCAATTTCTAAAATTCCCTCTCAAATCTCACTTTTTCCTCTTAATTCTCAAGTATCAAATCAAGCTTTTCTTCAAGTTTTCTCAAGAACATTCAACAACATTGAAGGTGTCGAGGTGAAGAATTGAAGTCTTCCTCTCTTCTTCTACAAGCTTGCGCATCCCTCTCTTATTATCTCCCCTCCGGTTTTCTTTGATTCGACATCGGCGATCTCTTCTCCTCGTTTTCCTCTTTGTTTCCACGGTAAGAATTCTTGATTTAAGCACTTTTGCGTAATTGATTCTTTAATAAGCACTTTTCTAGAATTGAAGATTAATCAAGGTTTTGATTGAAGAATTAAATGAAGATCATGGATTAGGTTGGGGAATTTTGGTTTGATTTGATCATCATGATGAAATCCGGAATTGGATGATTAAAATCACTTACTAATTAATTGATTTTTATAAGAAAAGTGTTTATTCAATTGATTGATTGTTGATACTTTTGACTTGTTGACATGAAACTTTGAATTACATGTGATTAGCCTTAGGTTTGAACCTTGATTCATGTACCAAAAAGTAGGTGTAAATATGTGCATTCAAGATGTTTGTGAAAAGGTTTAGGCCGTCGAGCTTTGATCTCAATGCACAGTTTCCTTCAATTTTCTTGTGCATAAATTCTCCTTGTTAGGATGATAGTGAAATCGATGTGAATTTGCCTTTTATTCGACAAAATTTTGTTCACAAAACATGTCGAGGTCTAAAAAACGTATGGCAAATTCAAGCGTCGAGGCACACCTTCAAGGAGAATTTGTCACTTGATTGCTTGCCAATTGGCCTTTCGTTTCGTTCTATGGATATTCTACTATTTTCAAGTTTTCCAACGATATAAACCATGCGCGAAACGGTTGCCCGAAGCATGATTTATGGCTTTTCAAAGTTTCCAAAAAGTAAAAAAAATCATTCTACTTCAAGGAACCTGGTTATCCAGTTTTGGGAACCGGGTGTCCATATAAAATGTTTTGGTTCTGCCTTCGTGTAGAGCTGGGGAACTCGGTTACCCAGTTTTGGAAACCCGGTGCCCATATAACATGTTTTTGTTTTGCCTTCGTGCAGAGCTGTGGAACCCGTATCCCACTTATTGGGTACCCGATTCCCGCTGTTCAAAATTCCAAAATTCTTATTTTATAACTATGCTTTCTCCTATGCTTTCTTCAAGGTTTCTTTTACTATTTCTTGCATCAATCTAATTGTGGCGTAGATTGAGCTTTCATTTGCTTGCATTTTGTCATATTTCATGTATTTCATCCATAAAAAAGTCATTAAATACATGAATAAATATGTATTTTCATGCATGATTTCAATTCTAACTTTTAATTAATTTTGCATATCATTTGCATATTCATTTGTTTATACATGTTTGCATCATGTATGGATTCAATATCCAATTCCCTTCCTCATTTCAAAATCACAACAAATGAGAATTGTAAATTGAATCGACACATGAATTTTCACTTTCCATAAGCCTTTTTAGGAAAATTTATGAGTCAAACCTCATTTTCCTCAAAGTCAAAGTAATGGTACATGTCCCCTACGTGTTGACATGTCCCGGAACTGTTTTTGGAGGTTTCGGAACCAAATTTTGAGTGAAACATGCCTAAATGAAGTTGCTTCCCTGTCACTTTAAGGTCCGAAAAATGTCATTTCCACTCGGAATTAATTAAAACCGCTCACATTTTTGAATTCGTTGACATTTTTGAAAGCAACCATGCGATTCTTAATCGATTTCGAGAAGTTGACTTTTTTCGCTCCGATTTCGGAAAACCTCCTTTCCAATCCTATTTTTGTGATTTTATTTCACTTCTTACATTACTATACTAGTTTATTTGCATATCATCAATCCGTTTTGCATTTGGTGCTATATTTTCTAGCACTTGCTTTGTTAATTCTGACACTTTATTTCATGTGCAAGGTGTTTCGGATATTTTTACTTGAGATTTGGATTTGTAGCATCCTTACCTTGTGCTTGCACACATACATGTGCATTCTATTGTCTACTTGCTTGGGTTTTCACCTTTTCTACAGGTTTTGTGATTGGAATGTGCACGAACGCACATTCTCATGCTTGTTTGCGTACCAACGCGCATCATATTATTGCTTGTTTGGATTTAAACCTTTCTTGCAGGTTATCCATTTGTTTGAATGCGTACGAATGTGTATTCCATTGCTTGTGCACATACGTGTACATTCTATTGTCTGATTCTTGTGGATTGACACTTCTTTTGCAGGTTATCCGTTTGTTTGAATGCATACGAATGCGCTTTCTATTGCTTGTGCACATACGTGTACATTCTATTGTCTGATTGTTGTGGATTGACACCTATTTTGTAGGTTATCCGATTGTTTGAATGTGTACGAACGCGTATTCCATTACTTGTGAACATACGTGTACATTCTATTGTTTGGTTATTATGGATTGTCACCTCTCTCGCAGGTTATCTGATTGGTTGAATACGTAAGAACGCGTATTCTTTTGCTTGTTCGCGTACATGTACATTCTATTGTCTGATTATTATGAATTAACACTTTTCTTGAAGGTTATTTGATTGCTTGAATGCGTACGAACGTGCATTCCATTGCTTGTGCACATACGTGCACATTCTATTGTCCGGTTGTTATGGGTTTTCTCTTGCATTTTATTTTGATTCGAATGTGCACGAACGCATATTCTATTGCTTGTTTGTGTATGAACGCGCATCATATTGTCTTCTTGTTGGGTTTTCACCTTTCTTGCAGGTGTATGTTAATTTGAACGTGGAAGAACGCACATTCTATCGCTTGCTTGCATACGAACGCGCAAACCTTTGTCTTCTTGTTTGGTTTTCACTTCTGTTGCATGTTCATTTGATTCGAATGTGTACAAATGCACATTCTAACACTTGTTTGCGTACGAATGCGCATCCTATTGTCTATTTTGTGATTTCTCATAGGTTATCTTGTTGGAATGTATACGAACGCACATTCTGACATCTCTTTACGCACAAATGCATATCGTATTGTCTGTATTGTTCGGTTTGCAACCTTTTGCAGGTTTATCTTCCTCGGATGTGTACGAACGCACATTCCGCTCATGCTTTGATGCCTTAACACATTACTCACCGATTTCTTTATTGCTTAGCAGGAGTACTTGAAGTTTTCCGGGTTATTTCTTAGCTTGAAGTCGCTTAAGGACTGTTATCCGTGTAGTATTTGCTATACCTTGTTTACAACATTCTTTACCGCTTTTCTAGAGAGCATGAGAAGTAGGGTTTTACCGCTTTCTTTTGCCATGAGAAGTAGGATTAGAGATGCATGATGGGGCTTCCGTAGTTTGAGCATGTTCAAGAACCCCTCTGGTTTATTTAAAGACCCGTTTAGGGCAATTTTGTGTGCTACTTGTGTGTGGTTTGTTTAAAATCCTCTTCCGTGCATAGGGAGATAATTCTCAGTAAGTGTTTATACATATGATGATATGATGGGCACGTGTAAGGGTTCGCAATCAACCCTCGCATAGTTCTAGTCCGTGTCAGCTCAGCACACGCGAATCGTGTTGCTTTCTTTATCGAGTCAATAATAAAAAGTGGAAAGAGTTCCCTATTCTGACTCTCCATACCTTCTCCCGAGGTTCGTATTTATTGCTGATACTTGCACTCATTGCTCTTCACACTTGACAATTCATTTTATGATGTGGTTTCTTCCAGTACATCGTTGATGTTGTAGGCTATGGGAATTCCTTCTTTTCCTATGCATGCGTGTTCATATGTTTATGCATTGCATTGTTTGTGTACTTCTGCCAAACCACTTGCTTGCTTCATCCCTTTGTATCCCTTGGTTCTACAACCAAGATGGATATTAGGATAGCTTTCACTTAGGACCGCTCAATTAGGATATCTCTCGAGCCTAGACATTAGGATATACATCTTTTGCATGTCAGTATAGGTAGAGATTCCCTTACATCCTCAACCTTAGGTCTAATCTTGCATGATAACATTAGGGTAGAACTAGTTAGTCTCCCTTTACATGTTTTAATATTTCTTTTGCATCCTTGCATCTAAATAAAAAACATTTTTCGCCTATAGGCACTTTCTTTTTGTGTTTAAAACTTTTTTCAAAAATAAAAAACACTAAACCCACCAAAACAAGTGAGCCGAACTACGGCACTTTGACTTTCCCATTGCACGAGGGAATACGTAGACATCTTGTCATGGGGCTCGATCGAGCAAAACTTTGTAAAATATTCCTTTTTTCCCTGTGTTTTCTTTATTTTCTTTTCTTTCACATGAATTATAGCGATTAAGAGATAGATAGATATAACACACCCATTAGATAGAAAATAGAAGTGGATACTATAGAGTACTACGGGCGTGCGGGGTGCTAATACCTTCCCCTCGCGTAATAGACTCCCTTACCCCGATCTCTCGGTCGTAAGACTGTGATTTCTCCCCCCTCAGGTTTACTCGATGTTTTCCTTTCCTCTCGTGGGATAAAAAACGTTCGATGGCGACTTCATTGATATAGTTATCCAATGATTTTCAGCCGGTTGTTTCACCTTAATCTGTACACCTTCGACTCCTGCCCTTTGACGTCAAATCCTGGTGGTTGAGTAACATAAACTTCTTCTTCCAATGGACCATTCATGAATGTTGACTTTACATCTAGTTGATGCATCTTCCATGCCCTGTATGCTGCTGTCGAAACAACTATTCAAATTGTTTCCATCCTAGCAACCGGGGCATATACTTCGTCGAAGTCTATACCAGGATTTTGTAGAAAGCCTTTAGCCACCAATATTGCCTTATACTTTGCAATCTTGCCATTTGGTATTCGTTTCACCTTGTATATCCACTTTACATCAATTGGCATCTTATTCGTTCTTTCGACAAGCTCCCATGTCTTGTTCTTCTCAATGGCTCTGAGTTCTTCTTTCATGGCTTCACACCAATTCGAATTACTCATGGCTTCATCCAAATCGGTCGGTTCTGCTTCAACCATCATCATGGCTTCTTCGACTAAATCACCATCAGCATCAATTTCTTGATTTGGAAATCTTTCATACCTAGCTAGCCTTGTTGATTCAGTTCTTTTTCTTATCGACCTCCTTTCATTTTGTTCAGGTGGTTCTTCATTTCGACTAGTTGAAGAATTGCCTTCCTCACTTTGACTATTTGAGGGCTCATCCTGTGGATCTTCTTCCAACACAGTTATAACTATGTCTGATTCTTGTGTTGAACTTTGACTCCAGTCCCAACCTTTGCTTTCGTCGACATGAACATCTATGCTGATTACTAGTTTATATTTGATTGGAGAATACAACTTGTATGCACCAGTCGAATGATAACCTATGAGAACCATTACTTCCCTTCGATCATCCAGTTTCCTTCTCAATTGTTCAGGTACATGCTTGAAGCACATTGATCCAAAAACTCTAAGATGAATCACACTTGGATTCGACCCTTTCCAAGCCTCATAAGGTGTTCTTCCTACTATCTTCTTTGTTGGACACCTATTTAGAATGTATACTGATGTCGAAGCCGCTTCAGCCCAAAACCTCTTAGGCATATCTTTAGCTTTCAGCATACTTCTCGTCATGTTCAGTATACTTCTATTTTTCCTTTCAGCTATGCCGTTGTGCTGAGGTGTATAGGGTGAAATAATATCATGCTCTATACCTTCCTCATTGCAAAATTTGGCAAATTCAGCAGACATATATTCACCACTACCATCAGTTCTTAACTTCTTCAATTTGCAGCCATTTTGTTTTTCAGCATGCAACTTGAATTTCTTGAACTGTGTGAATACTTCACTTTTCCTTTCAATGATATAAATCCATATATGTCTGGTGAATTCATCAACAAAAGTAAGAAAATACCTGTTGCCTCCATTTGACTTCACTTCAAATGGTCCACACACATTAGAGTGAACTAGTTCCAACTTGCGCTTGGATTTCATGGGCAAGTCATGTTTGAATGCTTTTCTCGCCTGCTTAGCTTTACAACATTCCTCACATACTTGTTTTGGTTCCTTCACATAAGGCAAACCAAACACCATCCTTTTCTGGTTGAGCATGCATAAACTCCTGAAGTTTAGATGTCCATACCTATGATGCCATAGCCAGTTTTTGTCTTCTTCCGTAGTCGAAGCAAGACACTTATGATCTGATGTGTTGAGTTCGACTTTGAACGTTTTATTTTCTGCCAGTGGTGTTTTCATTATTAGCCTTCCATCAGCCCTATAGACCTTCATCTGATTCCTTTCAAGCTTCATTTTGAAGCCTTTTGCAAGTAATTGACCTGCACTTATCAAATTACTTGTCATAGAGGGTACATACAGCACTTCAGTCAGTGATAGTAGCCTTTCCACCATCTTTCCTGACAATTGAGATGTCTCTTTTGCCTCCAGAGTTGATTTGTCTTCCATCAACAAACTTTATTACCTTTTTTCACTTACTCATATAACTTGGTGAACCAATCTTTATTGTCAGTCATATGGTTGCTACATCCTGAATCCATATACCACATATTGGTTTTCTCAGTGTTCGACTGAGAGTTTACCATCATTAGCACATCATCTGAGTCATTGTCTCCTGCTCGTGCATATTGGGCTTCATCACCTTCTTTCGTTCTTGCCGATTTCTTTCTTCGACAGTCTTGAGCATAGTGTCTAAAGCCTTGACAATTGTAACATTGCACCTCTTTCGTGTCGACTTTCCTCCCAGAGTACTTGTTTCCCACACCTTTCTTGCTCAAATCAGCATTCTTGCTTGACTTCTCATCACCTGCAAGACGTTTTCGCTGCTTCGACTTTTCAACTTTCTTGCTGAATCTTGATTGCAATGCTTGTTCAGCCACCTTTTCTCTTTCTGAGTTTCTCTTCTTCAACCTCATCTCATGAGCCTCCAATGAAGCTTGAAGTTCTTCCAACTTCATCTTAGACAGAGTCTTGGCTTCTTCAATTGTCACTACTATGTAGTCAAAATCTGCAGTCAGAGATCTCAATACCTTCTCTATTTTCTGCAAATCTGTGATCGTTTCACCACATGCCTTTATCTGGTTTGTCAGCGTCACAATTCTTGAGAAGTATGTAGAGACTGATTCATCATCTTTCATCTGAATCATCTCGTACTACTTCCTCAATGTCTGCAATTTTACCTTCTTCAATTTCTCACCTCCGCCGTAAAAGTTCTTTAACTTGTCTCGCGCATCTTTCGATGATTCTTCTTCAATTATCTTCTCAAATACATCAGAGTCCACACACTGATGAATCAAGAATAACGCTTTACAATCTTTCTTCCTATGATCTTGTGCGCAGATTTCTTGGCATCTGTCGCGTCTGCTTCCAACTCCGATACTCCATCCTTCAAGATTTCAACAACATCTTGAAATCTAAAGATAACCTTCATCTGTGCAACCCATTGTTGATAGTTTTCACTCTTGAAAACGGGTAGATTTGCTGGATTTGCGAAGACGTTGTTGTTCTGTTTTCCATTAGAATCTCTCTAAATCACAACCGAGCTCCTTGATACCAATTTGTTGGAACAAAAGGTTTTCAAGAAAGATAGTTTTTGAGAAGACGAAGAATAAAAGGGAGAGGACAGTGGTTTGTTATTCTGTAAAAACTATATGAAAATTTTATTAATGGCTATATTTGATTACAAAGGGAAATCTCCTTATATAGGCATGCAATGCCCAGACCCAAAACAAACTAAGTTAAGGTCCAGATATTAAAGCCCAAGTAGTCTTCGACATACTGCAACAACAAATAGTATTCGACTAACACTTAAATTCGACATACTGACTAAATCGACCAACACACATTAACTAATTCGACTAACTCACAAACTTGACTAGTTCGACTGAACAAGAATTATACTTCTAACGATATAATTATAAAAGTAAGTAACCACTTCTACCAAATCTCGTCCTCATCTTCGTTACAACCACCACCTATCTTTAAAGTTAATAGTGCATTTTTTCTGTTTCTACTCTCCATACAAGCATGGAAGAAACTCGTATTAGCATCTTCTTCTTGAAGCCAATTGGTTTTAGATCTCTACAAAAAATTAGAATATTTTACTTTAAGCGAGACCAAAGATTAACCAAAGCCCCCGACCTAGTCATACCTTATCCTCTAAATAAGCACAAAAGTCAAGCCTAGAATCTACCTATGTTAAGGAGTCAATCTCAGATATAAAAAATTGATGATAAATAATCAAATAAAAAAAATACTCCCCATTCTCTATGAAGAAAAAATAATGACCTTCATTCAATAATAGTTAATTAACTAGATATAATTTAATTGACATATATTTATTTTATTTTAACTCTAAATTTATTATTTTATAATTTATTATTCATAATAACTAATTAAAGAAAAAATTCCTGTATTTTTTAAACATTTTTAATTATAATTTATTAAATTTAAAAAATTGATTATTCGGAGTATTTTATGTTTTATTAATAGTTTTCAATATTTCCTAATTGTAATAAAATCATTATTTTAGTTTTTAAAAATAATTTTATCATATTTAGTTTTTGTAGGACATATATATATATATATATATATATATATATATATATATATATATATATATATATATATATATATATATATATATATATATGTTATCATTTACTTTTACTTTCTCTTTTATCAAACTATTAAATAATAACAATTTTCTCTCTTCGATTCATTTTCTCTATATTTTCTTCATCAATCAAAATCAAATCAAATACAAATAAGTTTACAACATTTTAAAATGTCAAATAGTTTAAATGTGCCACACTTATATATGCCATGGTGGAATCTGCCTTGCTTCTCATAAGAAAAGGAAAAGAAAGAAAGATTTCAGTATGTCCCACCAAAAAATTACAAAAGAGGAAATATCAAAGGAAGCAACACTACATTAAATTGAAGGATGAAAATATCCTTTCCCCATTTGATCTCTTGTTCTATACGTGAACTACATTTGTTACTGTGGTAAGTATGGCCATTGGTCATAGGGATGGCAAACAAATCGGTGTATCCGTGCATATTTGTGGACGAATAGTTTAATAAATATTTGTGAATAAAATAAATAAATATTTAAATATTTATTTATTAATAAATATAAATAAATTTAATGTAACATATATTCGTAGATATTTGTATTCATTAAATTATTAATTTATTATAATATATGTTTTTATCTTCTAACAAAATATATATATATATATATATTCTTTGAAAGATCATTTATATTCCATACAAACTTTATTATATTTAAGTTTCTTCTATTTATTATGTGTTATTTAAATAATTCTACCGTCCAACTATTCAATACTGTTATTTTTCTTTCCATCTAATTTAATTCTTTTTATTTTTCATTGATCACTCTTCCGTTATGATTCACAATCACACTATCTTTCAAATTTTTTAGTTAAAAATAAAATGTATGAATATTATTTTTTGGTGAAAATGAAGAAAATAAATATTACGAAATTTTGTTATTAAAATAAGAAAGATTTGTATGGATGTTATGTGAAAATAATTTTAGAAATATTTATTAAAAATATAATTTTAAATAAATAGTATTTTTCATAAATATTTGTAAATATTTTAATGCATAATTATTTTTAAATATATTTTTGTTAAATGTTGTGTTTAAATTTTTTTTTATATTTATTTAGAATTTTGACCAATTAATTTTAAAAGAATATTTTTTAAAAACTTATTCTGTTTATCAGATCTCATTTTTCCTTAAATAAGTTTATGGTACTCCACAAATGAGTTACTCCACCTTCTCCCACTTTTTATAAGGTCAAACATGAAAAGTAAGAAAATAAAAATTATTTCCTTTTCCTTTTAATTATCTTCTACTTGTTTTACTCTTATTTTAATTTCTTTTCTTTTATTTCCGTTCCTCTCTCTTTCTTTCTTGTTTCCTACGTAAAAAGTGTAAACTTAATTCTAGTACTTTGAGCTGGTCTTCCATATGGGACCACATCAGAATCCACCGATTAATGTCTCCTGTTGGATCTCTCTTGGTACTTCAACCTAATCATTTTGTTTTTCATATTGTGAGACAGTATGCGCATTCTTGTACCAAAGCTTTTCTTAGGTATTAGTATTATTGATGATGATACTTTTTGTTCGCATTGTTTTTCTTTTCCAATTGATGATGATACTTTTTGTTCGCATTGTTTTTCTTTTCCAATTTTCATTCAGTACTCTTTCCGCAGACTCTATTCATGAAGACCAGAGGGATTGAGTCTAATAAAATAAGTTCCTCCAAGACAACATAAGAGTTTTCTGATTTTGGAAATCAACCAAAAGAAAAAATTATCGATTTAGTAGTTGATTAGATCGTTCTCTTTAAGACGGTTGTAACGATGATGTCACAAGCAAATTAAAATTATGATAAAAATTGAATATTTTTAACAAACACAAGATTTTTTTTTCTTCATATTTACAAAAGATAGAGAGAGAAGAGGGAAGAAGAAGAAAAAAAATCAGGATTGATTATAACTATTTTACTATTCACTTTTTCAATTGGGACAAATTGATTACAAAAAAATAACAAAATTCAATGCTCTCTCAAAAGCATGAGAAAATCAATCTATTTATAGACTACTAAGCTAATTTAAACAACAAACTAATCTATTCATAGACTATTAAGCTAATTTAAACAACAAACTAACTTAAGCATTAAGCTAACTCAGGTAAGAGCTAACCTAAAACATCTGCATGCTAAAACATATGTCGACTACTACATGTATGAGTTCGACATCGGCATGTGAATAAACTTTGTTTGCATGCTTAATCTTTGTCGAACCATGAAATATATCCTTGTCGAAATACTAGAATTCGATTCAAATATCATAAATCTCCACATTGGAACAAACTCTACAACATAAGGAAATCAAGCTAGTTTTCATCATGGAACTTTATCAACTGAATTCAGTGAAAAACTTATAATTTTGCAATGTCTTGGTGATCATATCAACAACTTTGTGATTTGTCGAAACCTTTTGCACTTGAAATTCTTTACGCTCGATTATTTTTATAACGAAATGCAACCTCATATCGATGTGTTTGGTTCGCTCGTGATAGGTAGAATTCTTCGACAGGTGTATTGCACTTTGGCTGTCACATTTAACAATGATTGCTTGACCTTGAAATTTCAGCTCCTTAGTAAAACCTTCAAGCCACAATGCTTCTTTCACAACTTCAGTTAGGGCAATATGTTTGGCTTTTATGGTTGATAAAGCGACAACCTTCTGAATTTCGCTTTCCAACTTATTGTTGTGCCAAACATAGTGAAAACATTTCCAGATTTGTTTTGGAATCCATACAACTTGGATAATCAGAGTCGACAAATCCTTTGATTTCTACACTGCCATCATCACCACAGGCTCCACCATAAACCAGGACTCTACTCAGAGACCCATTTATGTACCTTAGAATCTACTTTAATGCTTTCTAGTGCACTTTTCCAAGATTGGCCATGTACCAACTTACAAGGCTTACTGTATATGCTATGTCTGGCCTAGTATATATATATATATATCTATATATATATATATATATATATATATATATATATATATATATCAAAGAACTTACTATGTTAGCATATGGTATGCTATTCATATATGTTATTTCGACGTCATTACTTACACACTGACCTATATCAAGCTTGAATTGAGGATTTGTCGAAGTCACAACAAGCTTTGAATTCGACATATCAAACTTGTCGGGAATCTTCCGCAGGTATGTCTCTTGAGATAAGCATCATCTCAATTGTTTTCTATATCTCCGTATGGAAATCCCAAGGATTCTGGTGGTAGTACCAAGATCCTTTATCTCAAACTCTAGTATGAGTTCATCCTTTATCCTCAATACTTCTTCAACATTGTCCCTTGCTATGAGGATATCATCCACATAAAGCAACAAAATCACAGGCGAACTTCTAGGTCAAAATATAAAGTAAACACAGTGGTCGAACTAACTTCTAGTGAAACCCATGTGTTCCATAAACTTGTTGAATCTCCTATTCCATTATCGAGGAGATTGTTTTAGGACGTAAAAGGTCTATTCAGTTTGCACATATGATCTTCCTTGAATTTTTCTTCATACCCTTCAAGTTGCATCACGAGGATTATTTAATCTAGATCATCATATAAGAAAATGTCTTCACATCCATCTGTACCAATTCTAGGTCAAACTTCGCCAATATAGCAACCAACACTCGAACTTCACCGTTAACTAGGGTACCTCCAATCTATCCACCAAGGTGATTTAGCCTTATCACAAGGGCTTAATCCACTTATAAAAAACTTTGATTACAACCACAAAGAATACTCACAATGTCTTTTCAAGGATCCTGACTATTCCTTAGTCCCTCGAGGAAAAACAACTCAAAGACAATTTGTCAATAAGTTCTTGAGGTATTTGACTATACCCTAGTCACTCAAGGAATTTAACCAACTGGTTAAAGTTACAAGGTTTTATGTTTATAAAGTGTTTCTCAAAAAGCAGATACCCATAACTTCAATACAACAATATTTACAAAGAATGAAAGTTATAGAGCTTTCAAGATAATAACAACTTTCTTCTTTGTGTTGTTTCTTAACTTTGAGTTCTCAGTGTTTCTCTTTTGATTTTCTTATCTTAGAATATGTACCCCGTAGTTCTTTGCATTTTTTCCATTGCTTTAGGATCTCCTTTATATAGATGAAAAATATATCTATTAGAGGGTGAAATTAAAATTTCATAAATCATAGCTGCATGAAGACGTTTGATGCACAATAGTAGAGTGGCACTTCAACCACTACAGACGGTTCCCTTGCAGCTCAAAGAATGCGATAGAACACCTTTTCTTACATCTGGAGATGAAAGTCGTCAAGCAGGCAACAAAGTCGACTATTCATCTTCACTTCCTCAAAAGTGCTAAAAAGAGCCCCTGAGTGCAGACCCACATCCAAGGGACTAAACGCATTCAATTATCTTTCAAAGATCTTATTCGAGAACAACCTATTCTAAAAGAAACCTATTTTAATTTTAAAACAGCTTCTTTTAAGGATGACTATTCTGCATCGGTAATTGCAAACAAAAAGGGAGCACCGCTTACTCAAGCACTACTATCTTCTAAGAATCCCACAACTGATGATTTATTTCCTTCAGACCTTCCACCAGGAGGATGCTACTTCTATTTTCTATTCTTTGACAGAATACTTGCCCCGGAAGGATGTGACGTATTGAAAATGTTGGTACTGACGCACAATCCTTTTTGTAGAGTAATGTAGAGTATAATGATGTTGTATTATTATATTTTCACAATATCTTCCTTTAGTGATAACATCTCGAATCAGTGGCTTATAAATATAAGTCGTTGAATCTTAATCAGAGGTCAGAGTCATTATCTCTCTTCATAGTAAACTTCTTGAGTCAGAGGATCCTGAGTATAAGTTGTTGAATCTTGATCAAAGTACAAAGTTACTATCTTTCTTCAGTTAACTTCTTGAGTTAGATACTTTTGTATATCAATTGTTGAAGATTGATCATAGTTGGTCTTCAGATCTTGAGAATGTTGAGTTTTCAGAGTCTTGAATCATCAGAGTCATTTTGGATAAGATCCTTTCAAGATTTGACTTGATGATTTCAGATGCAAATTTTCTTGTAAACTCATCTTATATACTTCATTGTTCAAAGTGTGATAGATTTCCCAGAGTCCATATTTTCTCGTTCAAAGTCCAAAACTCTCACTAGTTCAGAGTCCATAATTTGCAAGCTCGAATTCCAAAGTATTGATCAGAATCTACACACTTAAACAAACAGTTAGAGTACAAAATTAATCTTTATACATTGTATACTTGTTATCATCAAAACTCAAGGATTATTGTCGAACCAAACTTGTTTCGGCACTTCTATGACATGGTTATAGGCATCACATCCTATATGTTTTTACTCCCCCAGGTTATCCCATGAATATTCATCTTAGAGCTCTAGGTTAGACCTTATCTTGACTAATATAAACATAGGAGACACAACAAAATACTCATAGTTTTTCAAGATTTTATGGATGGCCCGATCAAAATTCTTAAGGTATCTTCAACCCCAAGGTAGTCAATGGACACCTATTTTTTAGGTAAATTGTAGTCACAATAGCTTCAGTCCAAAATACCTTCTTTAATTAAACATTAACCAACAGGAATCTAACCCTTTCATGGATTATTCGATTGGACCTCTCAGCCAGGGTATTTTACTGAGTAGTACCTGGAATAGTCTTGTGCCTTACGATACCAGACATTTCACAATAACTGTCGAATGCTTCATTGGATAACTTAAGTCTATTATCAATTCTCAATATCTTGACCTTTATGCTAGTTTGGTTTTTCGACCATAGTCCTCCAACTTTTGAAATTTCCTAATGTTTCATTCTTAGTCTTCTGAATGAATATCCATAACTTTCTGGAATAATCATCAACTATGGATAGAAAAACCTGTCACCTTAGTGTGAAGGATTCCTTGCAGGCCCCCAAAGATCAATGTGGATGTAATCAAGGGATCCATGTATTATTTTTTTTCCCTTTGTTAAACTTTGCTCCACATGATTTTCTTATTACAAAGGGTTCACAAAACTCAAGCTTTTTGACTTTTTCACCATCAAGTATATATGGTTTCCCTAGTTCGACTAGATCCCTTACATGGACATGCCCCAATCTCATGCGCCACAATTCTATCTTCGACACAAGTTTTATGGATGCAAAATTTTCCGAACGACTTACAACCTCAACCTTAAGGGTATACAAGCATTGTTTATGCGTCACAAGCCTTGTGTACATCCCAAAAATATTAACTCTAACCGGGTCATAAGGTCATCTAAAAAGGGAATAACATGAGCATATATAACATATGTAGACAATGAGTAACATTACCGAGTGCTAGTTTGACTAAGGTTTGAGGCGACATGTATTATATTCGAACAATAGCTCATTTATGATACCAACCTATAAATTGTCCATAATCGGAGCACATCTACTCGTAGCCGGTTAGTTGTACGACCTATACATAATTGTCGATGTATTAATATAAGTGTTATGACATCTATGATACCAGCCCATAGTTGTCGGTGTATAAATATAAGCTTTATGCCATCTTGAATTCTCTCATTCATGGCTAACGACAACAGTTATATGATTCATAAGCCAAGAGTCATCTCTTGAATGAAGCTCTTAAATGAGCACCAGAAGGACTATATAAAGGGGCTTCCATCAGAGGGATAAGCAAGACATATATCTTGGGTCAATATGCATCACTATCGTAGCACCCAAATCCTCCAAAATCATATAGAAATCTACCATTGTCGAGGTTCTCATTGTTTATACAAGGAAGCCACACGTTTAGTGTTTTTCGCAAGAACATTTGACGCCCACCGTTGGGCCTTGGTAAAACTTACCTAGGCCACATATCATATTTAAAAGAATGTCTTATGGGGATCCTCCAGATATAGCACAACTACTGGCCATAGTGGATGCTCCTCGACAACAAAATGAAACGCTATAAGATAGCGTGCAAATCCTACAACTACAAATCCAAACAAATGGGGAGAATGAAAAGGAGATTCTTACACCACAGCCGCTCTCGCAGGCGATATGGGACGACCAAGTCCTTGAAAACTTCAAATCACTGTCGCTCACATATTTTGATGGAAAACTTCTCTGATGAGAGACGTTATTGATACTTGAGATGAAAAAGAAAAGAGAGAAAAACCTCTTTTTCATCTAAGTGTCGTGGGAAAGGAATAGTCATTAAAATAATTCAATGCAATTCAAACCTCTTTTTCTTATATTCTTCTCCACCTTCAATTGGTATCAGAGCTCTGGATCTGTTATTGATTTTCCATTCAAACACTTAACCGTGTAGAGAGGTCCAATGTGAGAAAAACTTAAATGGTCGCTGCTGTCATACCGCAAATTTTGACCTAATATACCACCTTACATTTGCATCATTGCATAACTAACAGTTCAGACAGCATTAATCGGGTATAACACTCACAGGTCAAAATTAGGGTTTCATCAGATTTTCATCTGATTCAAGAGCTAACCAATTAGGGTTTGAGATTTTCTCATCTTATTTGATCTATCTTGATCAAATCATCAACCTTCAATCCTCAGATATCAAATTTTCTCACAGATCAATCGAGGATCGACCAATTAGGGTTTTGATCGGGCATGAGAATTCTCTGACTTTTTGTACAAGAAATAACTTTTTTGGATAGAGATTGGTCATTATATCTTAGATACAACATCTTGACCTAATTTCTGGATTCAAAACATCACAGAGGTTCACAGAATTCATCAGTCGTTTTCAGAAACATCTGATGAAATTTCATCTGCACAGAAAAGTCAAACTTTGACTTTTGGTCAAATTTTTCAAAACAAAACTTTTTCCATCATCAAAATACTTCAAATGATCCATCATGATCATAAAAAATCAAAGAATTTGAAAAAAGTCAACAAAATGTCAAAAGTTTTCATACTTAGAAATTTTTCTAAGTGTTGAAATTTCTTACTTTTTTCAAACTTCAAGCCATTTTTTCACCTAGTTCCAATTTGAATTTGAAAAAACTCAAAACATGAAAGTTGTAGCTTGTGGAAAGATCTTTCCAAAATGTCCAAGAACTCTCAAATCCATGGAGTCTAGATACACTTTTGAAATTGAAACATAAGGCTCCATGAAACTTGATTTTCAAAGATCAAAACATCAAATTATAGGTCATTTTTGTGTTTCTTCATCTAGAAGCTTTCTAACCTTGCCAAGTGGATGGATGAACTGATAAATATCAGCCTAGAGTGATAATTGAAAGGATTGGATCAAAATGTAAAAATATAGCACATGGTAAAAAAAGGAAGGTTCCTTTTGCTTTTGAAATGACTTTCTTACCCCTTAAGCAATCCATGATTCACCAAATGCCATGTCCTTCTTGCCTAACATTGCAGTCCATATTGGCCTATAAAAGGATCACATTTCAAGTTCAAATCTACACCAAAGCATCAAAAATCTATGCTTTCACTCTTCTTCCTTGAAAATCAAGTAACATAGTGTAAATTTGCCTAACATTGCATTTTTGAAATTTAAGGAAAACCATGACAAGCTTTGATGTCTAACATACTTTGATATCTATTTAAAACTTGTTTGAACATTAAAAACAACACAAGAACAAGTAAAACCAGAATTCATTTTCCATTTTCTCAAAACTTTCCAAAAACTGCCATAGGATTCGAATCTGAAGTTTGGTTGGATTAATTTGTGTTGTGAGCATCCTAACACCTTCCATGAACATCATGTGAGTGGTCCAAAACAAGAACAACAACCTGTAACACGATTTACACCAAAATCCAGTTTCTATTTTCAAATGATGCAGGTTGACTTGGGCAGGATAATCCAGATGAATCCATGATGCGCAGACCACTCACATAGCTTCCTTATAGGCCGTTGGAGCTCACACAATCAAGAAACAACAACTGGAAACACTCTAGCATCGTTTTCGATTCTCACTTTTCCAGGTATGAACATGAACTTGGTTATCATGATTCTTTGATTCTTTTGACAAAGACTCTGGGCCAATTGTTTTCTGCACTCATAACGATTGATAACCCTCAATAAAATCAAACAATCATCCAACATACATCATTTAATTTAAGATTTTCAGTTTAGGGTTCATCATGTTCTTCGAAACCTAAATCATTCTAGACTGAATATAAATGAAATTAACAAGTACCATCATGTTCGTGATGAAAAACCGATCAAGTTTGATGTTTACATCACTCAATTTTATGGAGAAACGAAGATTTTGGATCGGATTTGGCAAACTGAAAATCAAAACACGAACCCAGAATTGCGCGCGTGTTCTTGATGTTCTTCATTTTCAAATTTTTTAAATAAACCAATCTTATATCAACGCGTGTTATAAGTCCACTAACACTCCAGCGCATTTGGCTCAGTGGTTGCTTGCTTGGTCTTAAGTTCCTTTGCCACGCGTCCCACCTCATGGTCATGGGTTCAACACCCATCAGGACCATTTTTTTCATTCTTTTTCCAAATTTTTTCATGTTTTTTTATCAAACTTTCACAATTTTTTTGACCAATCAAAACTCCTTATTTTAAGGTGATTTTTTGGACACTTGTCAATAAATACATCTATTTTGTGATAGTGCAAAATTTTCGAAAAAACTTTCATCGATTAAATTTTAATCGGGCGAAAGCGACGTTAACACTTTTCAAACCTCCTTTTAAGGTGAATTTTTCAAGTTTTTGACTTCCGATTTTTTTCAAAACTTTTCATAAATAAACCTCACATTTCAAAACATTTCAAAATCATTTTTCAAAACATTTCATCAAACTTGCATCTTTTACCATGATCAATCCGATTTAAAACGATAAAACTGATTTCGTCTTCTCTCGAATTTCTCGATCGATCATGGGCCACCCTTATGGTGTAAGTCCCAATCCTTTATGTACATATTTAGTTTTACTTGTACATACTCAAATCATCATTTTAATATTCAAATGTAAACAAATTTCTTTCGTTTTCATTCGTTTGTTTATATGCTGAATCCATTGGTTCTAAAGGAAGGTTTCTTCTGAGCGAAATTTCTTTTTGACCAATGGGCCTCCATCACGGTGTAAGTCCCATAATATTCTTTTATGTACATAATATTTCTTTGTACATATCAAAAAACTTTCAAAACACATACAAATTTTATCATACATAATCGGATACTTCTTTTTATACTCAATGCGGACAAACTTCGATCGTTTGTTTTCACTTCACTTGTGTATACACAAACCAAACATTCTTTATGTACATACACAATCTTTTCCTTGTACATATCAAACTTTTTATCTGGACATAATACAGATACCTTTTACAGATAAAACTTCAATCAATTATTTCCGTTTCATCTGTACATTTTACACTGAATACCATTGACATTGAAAGGAGCATTATTCCCTGTGAAACTACTTTCAAACCAATGGGCCTCCCTTATGGTGTAAGTCCCAACCCTCCTATGTACATCCATCTTTCTGTCTGTACATAAATAGCTCGTTCGTGTACATATTCATTTCCTTGTACACAGTACAAACTTGTGAATAATCAAGTTGCGCTCGTTTTAAACGTTCGTTTCACAGACACTTGTTTATATTTCATAAACTGCTATAAATAAACATCATGCATTGTTTATATTTCCTTCATAAACTCCTGTGAATACATATCACACACACACACACACCTGTTTATAAACTATCTTGTTATAACATAACAATTAGACTAATCAATAGGTTCCCACAGTATAGCCTCCGCTTGGGCTTCATACAAGATAACTCATCCCCAGTTGAGTTTAGCCTCCGCTTGGGCTTCATACAAGATATTTTTATCTCCAACAGAGTTTAGCCTTCTCTTGGGCTTTATACAAAGAAGCTCTCCCCACAGAGTTAGCCTCTGCTTAGGCTTCATATAAGACAACACTCCCCTGTTGAGTCAGCCTCCTCTTGGGCTTCGTTCAAAAGAACTCCTCATTGAGTTTAGCCTTCTCTTGGGCATCATACAATGAAAGAGATAGGAAATCTCTTATGACCTCCTATTGGGCTTCAATACAAAGAATCACCAGCTAAGATAGAACCCTGAAAGGATGGTTTCCCGGTGAAATCACTTTCAAATTCCCCAGAGAGTAAAATTTCCCGGTGAAATTGCTCTTGTTCAGAAAAGGATGATTTCTCGGTGAAATCCCTTTCAAGCCAAAGCCAGCCATACCCTATAGCTTCCTCTTGAGCTTCATACAAGGACCCTCGATGACCCTCGATGACCCTCGGAATGCCTCCTCTTGGGCTAACAATACAAGGACCCATGGGTTTCTTAAAAGCATCCCTTAATCCAATCAATTTCTCCTCGAGATTTAGACATCTATCATCTCTATGGAAGAAGTATCTCATCTATCACATCACATACAATCAAATTTTTTTCAAACTCTTTTCAAACAAAAAACATCTCTTAATTGTAAGTGGTAACGCTTGTACACTCAAGCAAAACACCCAATACTTACAGTTAAAAGATTTAATCATCTTTTTTTTCATCTTTCTTAAACATGTAAGTGGTAACGCTTGTACACTCAAGCAAAACACCTAATACTTACGATGAAAGATTTCAAACAATCAAACTTTTCAAAAATGTATGTGATGAAATAGATTAGATACATTTTTCATTAAGATGACATTTGTCTGTCTCTTACTAACATCCCGTTGCTTTCCACTAGCATAAGTGGGAACTACGATTGCTCTGACTTTCTCAACATCCTTTTGAGAATACGTAGGCACAAGGTCTCATCTTTGCGAGCAAATTTCTATCTCTCTCGGACCAAACAAACCATAGAACCCTATAGATCCGAGCTACAAATGCTCGATTCCCACTAGGGATATGTATGCGAGAAGATCCACGGATCTTTGCGAGCACAATAATAACAAAACCTAGAATCCCACACATTTCTAAAAATCCAAGGAGAAACTTTCCCAATCATAGAAATAGCAATTAAAACACACAAACATATCAAACGTATTCATATATAAAGCATAGATAACTACATATATTTAGGGTGCTCCATCTATTCCCTTTATATAACAATCACCCTTACTCGAATCTCCCAATGCGTTATGTCTAGTTTGCGCTAGTCGCGCATACCAATATCAATTGAGGGTATTTGACTTTCCCTTTTCATAATCATTAAATCATCTTTCTTGTGTTGAAAATAATAAAGCTTGATGCTCGCGGCATATTTATAAACAAATCAAAGATTTAAATCGTTGTGTACCGAAGATCCGAACTCATGTTCGCATCCTCAGCGTCACCTTTTAGCGAGCAGGAAAAATGGCGACTCTGTCTGTTGAAACTTTGATTTTTCAAAAAGAAAAGCGTTACTCGAGAGCACCAAGCTTTTTGTTTTCAAAAGAAAAGAAAGGGATAAGCTTTTCATATTTTGCATATATCTGTTTTCTTTATTGTTTGTTTGATTTCACTTGATGGAAAGAAATCCTAACCGGTTGAGAAACATTTTAAGATCTAGGTGGAGATATTAATCGTGAGCAATTCAATGCTTTCGAAGTTAATATTTCCGCGATGGAGGTTGTCTTAAGGGTATTGTGTTTAGCAAGTAATTGCAAAGCATTGTATTTTAAGGGAACTTAAGAAGTGAGTGGTGTAGAACACATAAACCATCACGGCCATTAGGATGTAGTGCGAGAGATTATTCGGTGTAAGCCTAGAGTAATTGTCATGCGATACTACGATCGGCGAGTTTCTCTTGAAAATATTATTGGACCATCGAGTATTCAACAAATCCAATAATGTTTTGAAGGGAGTGTTGAGCTGTATTATCGTAGAACCGATTCACGGATGAATAAGCCCTTAGAACTTAACCCGTTGATTCTTATCGTTGGCTTCATGCTCGTGACTTGAGCGCTTGACCGTGTGTATAACTACTAACCATGTTTCTTTGCATTCATTCATTCATTCATAAAAACAAAAAAATTTCATTTCGCTTCCCATTTCCAAGAATTTAGAGATGTTTTCTTTGTAAAATATTTTAGGTTAGAGTGATGGACGTCGGAGGAAGATTCACCAAAGATACGCTTTTAGGATTCCGGCGTAGGAAAGTTGAAAGAGTTAGCATCCTTGGTAGAAGATCCCTCGGTTTGAACGCTATGGAACTCTTTTAACTCTTACGACATAACGTCGATGAAGGACTTCTCAAAACTTTCAATTCTACGATCCGATCTATCATTGTTTCACTTTCCCTGATTATCAGTTGATGCCTACTTTGGAAGAGTATGCGCATATCTTAGGTATCTCAGTATCGGACAAAGTACCTTTCAATGGTTTGGAAGCCATTCCCAAGTCACAAGTCATTGCAACAATGACTCATTTAAAGAAATCTGAGATAGACAAAACCTAACTACGGAGGAAAACTCTTAGGACTAACTTCAAAGTTCCTAATGGAGAAGGCTCTCAAGTTCTCTGGCCGGTAGTATGGTAGCCTTTGAAGCTATTTTAGCTTTACTCCTCTATGGATTGGTGTTGTTTCCCAACGTCCCAAATTTCGTTGATATCAACGCCATAAGGATCTTTCTGATTGGAAATCTCGTTCCCACTCTGCTTGGTGACACGTACGTCTCTATTCATCATAGGAATCGTCAAGGAGACGGAACTATCGTGTGTTGTGTACCTCTGTTTTCAAATGGATTGTCTCACACTGCCTAAATCTCTATCTTCCGCGAAAACAAAGGCGAGTGGCATTGGTCCGAAGACTCATGTCTCTAACAAGCACGATATCCATTGGTATACTTTGGCAAACAATGAGATGGAAATCATTGAGTGTGGAGAATTTGCCAGCGTACCTCTCATTTAGTGCGAGGGAATCAACTACAACCCATTCCTAGCAAAGCGTCACGGATCGCAAATTCGTAAACCTTACGGTTTCTGGTGAAAGTTACTTCTACCATGAAGGAGAGGATTCCCAAGGGTTGAAAGCTAGGATGATCAAAGCTTGGCATCACATCCGAAGAAAACGAAAAGGTAAGGCAAAGAATTGTGTATCCATGGAAACCTACACTTCTTGGGTAAAGAAAAGAGCAAAGGAATTCCGAATGCCTTACGCTTATGAGGATCCTATGTTCTCAATCGCCTCCAAATCAACAGATTTTCTCGTCAAAGCTGTGGGAGAATACCAAGAAGCCTTGACCAAGATAAGGTTTGAGAAAGAAGCTTTGGAAAGCAAATTCCTTAAGACTAACCTTGAGAATGAGAAGCTCAAGAAGCAAGTCAAAGATCATGAAAAGACGCTCTACTTCCAGGATGAATGGCTCATGGGGAAAGATGAGAAGATTCGCCATAAGGATAACGCCATCCAGAAATACGTCAAGGAAAGGAAAAGAAAGCTCGAGAAATGACTACCGCAAGCCCGCTCCCAACGAGTGGAAGAGTCATTAGCAAGCTAAAAGCGAGAAATCCAAACTAAAAGCTCACTATGGGAAGGAAATCAAGTCAAGCGCATCAAGCCTTTGGATCGTCATCCAGCGAAGGCGTTTAATTAGTTTAATTTAGTTTGTAATTTTATCATTTATTTTATCATTTGTGTGAGCAATGCTCCAAAAAAAAAAACAATTGTTGTAATCTTCCTTCATTAATCAATAAAATTTGTGTTTTTCCATCCAAATATTTGCGAAATATCTCGTTTAGCGTAAATTCTTTGGAAATTTCTTTTACAATCATATTCATGCATCATACTTTGCATTAAGTCTATCATCTAGAGTCTAATCATTCCAGTTTTGTGTCACTTTCAGATAGAAAAATTGTCAAGTGTCGCGTCTTAGAGTTTCTCATTGCGTCATGACCAACTCGAGCGTCGATACGGATCAAAAGAAGAAAAGTAATGGAGAATTTTGAGCAAGAAAGCGTTGAACTCCGTAGTACGGTAACTACACTACAAGAAGAAGTGGAGAGACTCACATCTTTGGTCAACTCGCCACAACGCCAAAGTCAACAAGCGACATCGGCGGTCAAAACCAAGCGGCAACTTGGAGGATACTAATACTCCGGTTTAATTTATCACGATCGATGTTCACCTTCGGCAAGAGGGCTATCCATGGGAATGCCTTTTAACCCGGCATTGGAGTTCGCCAACCGACTTCTCAAACAACCTCGCTTGAAATACCTACTTTAAAAAGCGCTACGTTCACTCCTGGCGTGGAATAACTTTTCCGTAGTAACAATGTCGGTTTCTCAACCGATCATGTTGAACTCAACTACGTAGTGCGCTACCAGACGAAGAAGTTCATCACACTCCAGAAATAACACGAATGCTCGTGGTTCAATGGAGAATCTCCGAACAACTCCTCAAAATGCGACTTGAGATAAAAAGCGATTCGAGGAAAGAATTGTTTGGAAGCCGAGGATCGTGCTTAGTTCCTCGCGTAAAAATACGCAAAATTCAAAGTCCCGACTTTGAAAAGTACAAAACTCCATCCGCAAAGTCATCTCACGATGTATGCCGGAAAATGTCTCGTACAATGAGGATCATCGATTCTGATCCATTACTTCGAGACAGTCTCACGGTGCCGCACTAAAGTGGTACATGGGTTTAGGCGACACAGTATCAAACATTCAACGACCTAGGCAAAGCCTTTATCCGACAATACAAATTCAACTTGGATATGGCTCTGATAGGGATCAACTCCGCTCCATGTCTCAAAAGGAAAGAGACATTCAAGGAATATCTTGCGATGGAGGAAATTTGCCCAAGTCAACCCGCCCTTGGAAGAAAGAGATGACTAAGGTATTCTTGAATACTCTAAACTCATTCTACTATGAGCGAATGATCGCTAGCGCCCGGAGACTTCAGCGAAATGGTAAGCATGGGAATGCGACTAGAAGAAGGGTTCGAGCAGGACGTCTAACCAAGGAAGTAGGATCTTCTAGTAATACCAAGAAAGTTGGAACCCGTTTCCCAAGGAAAAAGAACATGGCGTAGGAATGGTATCCGAGAAACCACGTAAGAATGTCATCCAACAACGACGGTGGCGCCATAGCACCCTCATCAACACAACTCGAATTGCTCCGCAATTTCAACAAAATCAACAAACTCAACGGCCTCGTCACGAGCTCGGTTTCACAACCAAAACCGTGCGCCTCGGGTCACTCGATTCGATCCAATTCCAATGACGTACATAGAACTTTACCTATGATAGAAAGGAATCTAATCTGACAAGGTTACCACCTCGGTCCACGAAAAACTACCATGGTGGTACAGGCGGCGTATCTTGCCCTTTTCACCAAGGGCACCAGGCCATGACCTTGAGCATTGCATAGCATTGAAGGCGAAGAGATTAGTGAAGACTAATCTTCTTTCCTTCAAAAACACAAGTCCGAATGTGCAAGCCAATCCACTTCCGGTCATAGTGGACACTCGGTGAATCTTATGCTAAGGAATACGACAGTACCTTGTCACGGATGTAAACTTAGTCAAAGGAAACTTGGTGCATCTCCATGAAGCATCTGATAAAATGAGTACCTTCACTAAGCACAATTATGCACTTGCTATATCTGCTCAAGAATATCCATGGATGTCCCACCATAAGAGCGGATATTCAACATTTGTTAGACATTGGTGACCTACAAATTTACGAAATAGAGATGACCATGGCGTAAATACAATAGGGCATTTTCCATGAGCTTTTAGTCTCGGATATCAACTCGGAAAATCCGAAACGTTGTGATCCCTTGTTTCAACATACCGAGCATGTGGAGATCGCATACAATGGTTCCGGCATTCCAACATCTCCTTTGGTGATTTGCCCACTGGTCTGTTCCGTGCAGTTCTACGAGCAATTCCTTACCGGTACAATTCAACCTTGATAGAGGATGGGAAGGAGAAACCCATGCCTACACTTCCGCTAATGTCAATATAGCAATCGGACGAGTAACACAAAGTGGGCGAGTACACGCTCCATTGCCACCAAAATCGCCTTGACTCTGTTGTTAAACAAAACCCGTTAACATATCTTACGAGAATCACGCAATGATTCCCATTGTTAACCAAGAACAAACATTGGTTCTCTGATGGAACCAACATCAACTCGAGACTTTGACGAGATATTGAAACTAATCAAGAAGGCGAATATCGAGTCGTAGACCAATTGATCGAGACTCCTTCAAAAATTTCAATCTGTCTTTACTCCTTAACTCAAGAAGCTTTGATGAGAGTACTAGACCAGCTTATGTGGATCACGATGTGACTACGAGACCAATTTGGAGGGATCGTCTCCAACATAACGACTGCAATAATCGAGTTTTAGTGACGAAGAACTTAGGAAGAAGGAAAGATCACAACTTGGCCTTGCACATCTCGATGATTTGCGGTCGATTCCCTATCAATGTATTGGTGGATACAGGTTCGTCTTTAAGCGTAATGCCAAAAGCGGCTCGCTTAGCTTACAAAGGCATCAATGAAGTTCAACGACATCATAGTAAGAGCTTTCGATGGATCGAGAAAGTCGGTTATTGGGAAGTTGATCTCCCAATGACAATTGGCCTCACACTTTCAAAATTACGTTCCAAGTCATGGACGTACCTGCGTATAGTTGCTTGCTAGGAAGACCTTGGATCCACGATGCGAGGCGTAACTTCTCTCCATCGAAATTAAAATTCACGATAAATGGAAAGTTGGTGACCATCGGTGAACAAGCTTTACTTGTAAGTCATCTATCCGGTTTCTTCATCATCACTTAATGACATTGAAGCGCGCATTTCCCGAAAATCCGTTAGAAGATGAATCTACTAAAAGCGGATCATCTATCTCTTCATATAAAGCGGCACAAATGGTGAAAGATGGCAATACTCGAGGATGGGGACAAGTTATCAAACACTGTCAAGAATGAAGCGAAAGCGGACTCGGGTTCACACCGTATCCTCAAAGAAAAGCGAAAGATGAAACACTTTCCCGATCAAGGAAGTATTTCATAGTGGAGTTTCTTAAACCTGTTCAAGAGGTTAATGTTGTAACCATTGAAGAGGATGAAGATGATCCATCTAAATTTGAAGAATGGAGCACTTATTTGAATAGCCACAGTATGTGTCTCAAGAGGAATCATATGCACGCGATCGGTTCAAAGACATGTCCGCAACATGAAAATCCATGATCCTGCTGAAGTTTGGGATACCTTGGGAGAACCAAGTGGCAAATCGACTACATGGTGAAATACTGCGTGAGCTCAAAAATCCGGATCGAAGATATCAACCCAGGATGGGGTGATGACTTTGACTACCTAGTCAATCGGAAGAGGAATACTCGTCTTCTCAAACTAATCAACGGATCAAGGTCCCAAATGAAGATCTACTTTCAACACGTCGTGGATTTCACCAAGCGGATCACAGTTACCACTACATCAACATGATCATTGAAGATCAAGAGTATGATTCGAGGATACGATGCGGAAAGTGTCGACACGAGTCTCTTCACTCCAAGGTGGAAGGAACATCCCGATATTCAACACAAAGATCAAGGAAGTACAAAGGCTATCTCATACTTCCCGATCGTAAATCAAGAAGATCGCTTTAGCGGCACCAAAGACAAAGGCCATCGTCCGAGTCTTCAAAGCACTCGACCGAATCAAAGTTTACTCGAGGTTAAACCAAGCGGAAAATTACGAGTACCTCGACTTCAAGGAGTTCGTCACTATTGGAACACATTGAAGTTAGGACTAATGTTCATAGCTCTAAGTAGTTTATCTTTGCTTTTTGTTTTGAACTCTCGCTTCGCCCAAAGCGAAGAGATGTTTTATAGGGTTTAGCTTTTAAATAATTTCTCTTTGTCTTGCCCAAGACAAATGAATTTGTATTTTAGGGCTCTGTTCATATCGTGAATCATAAATAAAATCGTTGTTTGATTCCACACTCTGTGTTTATTTTCATTTTTACCCTTTCTTGGAAATGATAATCCTAAAAAACACAGTAAAAAAAATCTCTTCAAAAATAATAAAATTAATCTGCATACACTTTCACAATTTTTTTTTTTTTTTTGAAATAATCAAACATAAAATCAAAATATGCAGATTAAACAAAAGAACAAATCCATTGAAAGCAGTAACTCTACGCTCTCTCCCAACTTTGAAATCCCCTGTGAAGTCGCCGAGGAAGAAGTTGAAGAAGAGATCCCAGATAAGATTTCTAGACTGCTAAAACACGAGAGTACCCACTCGGGGCATCGTACAAGGATAAGAAAACTCTAAGGAGGCTTTCCAGGAATTTCTTCCTCAATGAAGATGTTCTATACAAAAGAAACTTCGACATGGTTCTGCTCAGATGCATCGACAGACAGGAAGCAGACACAATCATCCATGAAGTACATGAAGGGTCCTTTGGAACCCATTCAAATGGGCATGCAATGTCCAGGAAAATCTTGAGAGCAAGATACTATTGGATAACGATGGCATCTGATTGCTGCAAACACGTTAAAAGATGTCACAAGTGCCAGATCTACGCAGATAAGATCCATGTGCCTCGACTCTACTCAAGCGTTCTCTCCTCTCCGTGGCCGTTCTCCATGTGGGGCATTGACATGATTGGAATGATTGAACCAAAAGCGTCCAACGGACATCGCTTTATTCTAGTGGCTATTGATTACTTCACCAAATGGGTCGAAGCAGCATCTTACGCCAACGTCACAAGACAAGTGGTTGTGAGGTTCATCAAGAACAACCTCATTTGCCGATATGGAATTCCAAGCAAGATCATTACGGACAATGGATCTAACTTGAACAACAAAATGATGAAAAAGAGTGTGAGGAATTCAAGATTGAGCATCACTCGTCTCCTTACCGCCAAGATGAGCGGCATCGTTGAAGCTAACAAGAACATCAAAAGATCGTCCGAAAATGGTCATCACTTACAAGGCACGAAATCTTGCCATTTGCTCTTCATGGGTATCGTACCTCGACGCACTTCAACAGGGCAACTCCTTTTCTCTAGTATCGGCATGGGCGTGCTCCCGTAGAAGTTGAGATCCCATCAATGAGAGTTCTCATGGAAACTAAGCTATCGAGGTGAATGGTGTCAAAGCGGATCGACCAGTGAACTTAATCGAAGAAAAGCGCTGACCGCTCGTGTCACGGACAACTCTATCAAAGAAGAATGAAAGCTTTCGACAAAAGGTCCGACCTCGTGAATTCAGAAAGGCGACCTCGTGCTTAAAAGGATTACTGTCTTTTCAAGCAGATTCTAGGGCAAATGGACTCCTAATTACGAAGGCCCATACATCGTCAAGAGAAGCTTCTCTGGCGGTGCTATGACTCTCACAACCATGGGGCGATGAACTCCGTACCACCGTGAATCTTGGCCGATCAAAAATATTTTGTCTAAAAACAAAAGAACATTTCGGTAAGTCGAAACCGAAAAGGCGGCTTAGGCAAAATAGCGTCTCGGTGGATTGAAAACACGAAAAGCGATCGAGCAAAATTAGAGACAATAAGCGAAATTATCCCGATAGATCGAAAACCTAAAAAGCGATCTAGGCAAAAACAAGGATACAAAATGACAAAGTAGCTGCGGTCGGTTTGAATGTTGTCCACATGAAGAATCTTCCATCAACGGATCTTGATCAAACGTTGGAATTCAAAGTTGTTAGGGATAATAGCGGTTATTTGCTTTCAATGTAGCCTTTTCCCAATAAATTATCATTTCCAACTTTTGTAAATAGTCCATGGAATCACGCATTTGGCTGATTACCATTATATCAATAAATTTGAGCCTTGTGCCTTTTGTTTGCAATTCCTACTTTATTACATTTTGCAAAATAACGCTTTTATTGTGAAAATCACTTTTGAAACTAAAATGTTTTAAATGAATTTTTACTTCAAAATTTTGAAACAAAAGCAAAATTCTCCTTTGAAACTATGAACACGGAAATAACTTCAAGTTTCTCCATGAGTGTTTTGATCTCGAAGGATAACGTAACTCCTGATCTTCTCCTCGAGAAATCATCAAAGGCGGTATTCTTATCCAAAAGAATCCCGACCAAGTTGCCAATGAAATACCTTTCTCGGAAAGTTTAAAACATGCAACTCAAATTCTTCATCGATGAATATCGCACCATTCGCAATTTTCACCAAGTATTTATTCGATTTGTGGACGGTCCTTTTCCCAAATATCTCTTTAGTGTCTTTGTCAAGTATTGTTAGCATGCATATAACATTCATGACATTCATACATAATAGCATCATTCATTGCATTTTTGCATCTCTCAAAATGTTTGCTTCCAAATCACGGTATAAATCATACTTACTCATACAGTACAAGTCATTCCCGATAGAATATCTCCAAGCAGAAAAGATACTTTTTCCTTTTTTCCCCAACGGAGTATTCCCAAACAGAAAGGATATGTCATCCTTTTTCCCCGACAAGGTCCCCAAGCAGAGAAATACATTTTCTTCTCTCAATCACATTCGCCAGCTGAGATTATCCCTCGTTGGGAACAATGTTTTGATTAACTTCTTTCCAGTTCATTCCTGGATAGAACACTGTCTGTTATTCACAAAGCTGAATACGCAACAACTCCTTTCTCAAGATTTACCTTGTTATAGTTATCACTTCGCTGATAATTGGTAATATCTTCAAAACTCATTACCATAAACTATCACAGGGCTGATAATTGGTAATATCATCTTCACTTACCTTAAACATTGTCACAAAGCTGACAGAAGGTAATCTTTTTGTTTCCCAAAACGAAACAGATGTTCACATTTTCTGTGAATCATTCTGTCCCCAGCGAAACATATTGCTTGTTTCCCAACAGATAGGATTCTCTTTTCTCAAACAGATCGAGTCATCCTCATAAATTTTTCCCCATCGCGTCATTTCTTTGATATCCTTTGGGTTAAACTTTTTTAATCATTTTGCATCATCCGCATCTTTTGGTATCTTAGGTCCAAATTTTGCGTATTCTGATATTTAAGTCTCTTTACACCTATCAAAACGAAGATATTCATCTTCATCTTTCAGGTTAAAGAAACTTAAATAGGGCATCTGTCATACCCAAATTTTGACCTAATATACCACCTTACATTTGCATCATTGCATAACTAACGATTCGACGGCGTGTCGGGTATAACACTCACGAGTCAAAATTAGGGTTTCATCAGATTTTCATCTGATTCAAGAGATAACCAATTAGGGTTTGAGATTTTCTCATCTTATTTGATCTATCTTGATCAAATCATCAACCAATCCTCGGATATCAAATTTTCTCACGGATCGATCGAGGATCGACCAATTAGGGTTTTGATCGGGCATGAGAATTCTCGACTTTTGAACAAGAAATAACTTTTTGGATAGAGATTGGTCATTATATCTTAGATACAACATCTTGACCTAATTTCTGGGTTCAAAACATCACAGAGGTTCACAGAATTCATCAGTCGTTTTCAGAAACATCTGATGAAATTTCATCTGCACAGAAAAGTCAAACTTTGACTTTTGGTCAAATTTTTCAAAACAAAACTTTTTCCATCATCAAAATACTTCAAATGATCCATCATGATCATAAAAAATCAAAGAATTTGAAAAAAGTCAACAAAATGTCAAAAGTTTTCATACTTAGAAATTTTTCTAAGTGTTGAAATTTCTTACTTTTTTCAAACTTCAAGCCATTTTTTCACCTAGTTCCAATTTGAATTTGAAAAAACTCAAAACATGAAAGTTGTAGCTTGTGGAAAGATATTTCCAAAATTTCCAAGAACTCTCAAATCCATGGAGTCTAGATACACTTTTGAAATTGAAACATAAGGCTCCATGAAACTTGATTTTCAAAGATCAAAACATCAAATTATAGGTCATTTTTGTGTTTCTTCATCTAGAAGCTTTCTAACCTTGCCAAGTGGATGGATGAACTGATAAATATCAGCCTAGAGTGATAATTGAAAGGATTGGATCAAAATGTAAAAATATAGCACATGGTAAAAAAAGGAAGGTTCCTTTTGCTTTTGAAATGACTTTCTTACCCCTTAAGCAATCCATGATTCACCAAATGCCATGTCCTTCTTGCCTAACATTGCAGTCCATATTGGCCTATAAAAGGATCACATTTCAAGTTCAAATCTACACCAAAGCATCAAAAATCTATGCTTTCACTCTTCTTCCTTGAAAATCAAGTAACATAGTGTAAATTTGCCTAACATTGCATTTTTGAAATTTAAGGAAAACCATGACAAGCTTTGATGTCTAACATACTTTGATATCTATTTAAAACTTGTTTGAACATTAAAAACAACACAAGAACAAGTAAAACCAGAATTCATTTTCCATTTTCTCAAAACTTTCCAAAAACTGCCATAGGATTCGAATCTGAAGTTTGGTTGGATTAATTTGTGTTGTGAGCATCCTAACACCTTCCATGAACATCATGTGAGTGATCCAAAACAAGAACAACAACCTGTAACACGATTTACACCAAAATCCAGTTTCTATTTTCAACTGATGCAGGTCGACTTGGGCAGGATGATCCAGATGAATCCATGATGCGCAGACCACTCACATAGCTTCCTTATAGGCCGTTGGAGCTCACACAATCAAGAAACAACAACTGGAAACACTCTAGCATCGTTTTCGATTCTCACTTTTCCATGTATGAACACGAACTTGGTTATCATGATTCTTTGATTCTTTTGACAAAAACTCTTGGCCAATTGTTTTCTGCACTCATAACGATTGATAACCCTCAATAAAATCAAACAATCATCCAACATACATCATTTAATTTAAGATTTTCAGTTTAGGGTTCATCATGTTCTTCGAAACCTAAATCATTCTAGACTGAATATAAATGAAATTAACAAGTACCATCATGTTCGTGATGAAAAACCGATCAAGTTTGATTTTTACATCACTCAATTTCATGGAGAAACGAAGATTTTGGATCGGATTTGGCAAACTGAAAATCAAAACACGAACCCAGAATTGCGCGCGTGTTCTTGATGTTCTTCATTTTCAAATTTTTTAAATAAACCAATCTTATATCAACGCGTGTTATGAGTCCACTAACACTCCAGCGCATTTGGCTCAGTGGTTGCTTGCTTGGTCTTAAGTTCCTTTGCCACGCGTCCCACCTCATGGTCATGGGTTCAACACCCATCAGGACCATTTTTTTTCATTCTTTTTACAAACTTTCCAAATTTTTTCATTTTTTTTATCAAACTTTCACAATTTTTTTGACCAATCAAAACTCCTTATTTTAAGGTGATTTTTTGGACACTTGTCAATAAATACATCTATTTTGTGATAGTGCAAAAATTTTCAGAAAAAACTTTCATGTGATTAAATTTTAATCGAGCCGAAAACGATGTTCTGAACACTTTTCAAACCTCCTTTTAAGGTGAATTTTTCAAGTTTTCGACTTCCGATTTTTTTCAAAACTTTTCATAAATAAACCTCACATTTCAAAACATTTCAAAATCATTTTTCAAAACATTTCATCAAACTTGCATCTTTTACCATGATCAATCCAATTTAAAACGATAAAACTGATTTCGTCTTCTCTCGAATTTCTCGATCGATCATGGGCCACCCTTATGGTGTAAGTCCCAATCCTTTATGTACATATTTAGTTTTACTTGTACATACTCAAATCATCATTGTTAATATTCAAACGTAAACAAATTTCTTTCGTTTTCATTCGTTTGTTTATCTGCGAATCCATTGGTTCTAAAGGAAGGTTTCTTCTGAGCGAAATTTCTTTTTGACCAATGGGCCTCCATCATGGTGTAAGTCCCATAACATTCTTTTATGTACATAATATTTCTTTGTACATATCAAAAAAAACTTTCAAAACACATACAAATTTTTATCCATACATATCGATACTTCTTTTTATACTCAAGTACAGACAAACTTCGATCGTTTGTTTTCACTTCACTTGTGTATACACAAACCAAACATTCTTTATGTACATACACAATCTTTTCCTTGTACATATCAAACTTTTTATCTGTACATAATACAGATACCTTTTACAGATAAAACTTCAATCAATTATTTCCGTTTCATCTGTACATTTTACACTGAATACCATTGACATTGAAAGGAGCATTATTCCCAGTGAAACTACTTTCAAATCAATGGGCCTCCCTTATGGTGTAAGTCCCCACCCTCCAATGTACATCCATCTTTCTGTCTGTACATAAATAGCTCGTTCGTGTACATATTCATTTCCTTGTACACAGTACAAACTTGTGAATAATCAAGTTGCGCTCGTTTTAAACGTTCGTTTCACAGACACTTGTTTATATTTCATAAACTGCTATAAATAAACATCATGCATTGTTTATATTTCCTTCATAAACTCCTGTGAATACATATCACACACACACACACACACCTGTTTATACAACTGTCTAGTTATAACATAACAATTAGACTAATCAATAGGTTCCCACAGTATAGCCTCCGCTTGGGCTTCATACAAGATAACTCATCCCCAATTGAGTTTAGCCTCCGCTTGGGCTTCATACAAGATATTTTTATCTCCAACAGAGTTTAGCCTTCTCTTGGGCTTTATACAAAGCTCTCCCACGAGTTTGCCTCCGCTTAGGCTTCATATAAGACAACACTCCCATTGAGTCGGCCTCCTCTTGGGCTTCGTTCAAAAGAACTCCTCATTGAGTTTAGCCTTCTCTTGGGCATCATACAATGAAAGAGATAGGAAATCTCTTAACACCTCTATTGGGCTTCCAATACAAAGAATCACCAGCTAAGATAGAACCACGAAGGATGGTTTCGGTGAAATCACTTTCAAATTCCCAGAGTAAAATTTCCGGTGAAATTGCTCTTGTTCGAGAAAAGGATGATTTCGGTGAAATCCCTTTCAAGCCAAAGCCACCATACCCTATAGCTTCCTCTTGAGCTTCATACAAGGACCCTCGATGACCCTCGATGACCCTCGGAATGCCTCCTCTTGGGCTAACAATACAAGGACCCATGGGCTTCTTAAAAGCATCCCTTAATCCAATCAATTTCTCCTCGAGATTTAGACATCTATCATCTCTATGGAAGAAGTATCTCATCTATCACATCACATACAATCAAATTTTTTTCAAACTCTTTTCAAACAAAAAACATCTCTTAATTGTAAGTGGTAACGCTTGTACACTCAAGCAAAACACCCAATACTTACAGTTAAAAGATTTAATCATCTTTTTTTTCATCTTTCTTAAACATGTAAGTGGTAACGCTTGTACACTCAAGCAAAACACCTAATACTTACGATGAAAGATTTCAAACAATCAAACTTTTCAAAAATGTATGTGATGAAATAGATTAGATACATTTTCATTAAGATGACATTTATGCATCTCTTACTAACATCCCGTTGCTTTCCACTAGCATAAGTGGGAACTACGATTGCTCTGACTTTCTCAACATCCTTTTGAGAATACGTAGGCACAAGGTCTCATCTTTGCCGAGCAAATTTCTATCTCTCTCAGACCAAACAAACCATAGAACCACTCAGATCCGAGCTACAAATGCTCGATTCCCACTAGGGGATATGTATGCGAAGATCCACAGATCTTTGCGAGCACAATAATAACAAAACCTAGAATCCCACAATACATTTCTAAAAATCCAAGGAGAAACTTTCCCAATCATAGAAATAGCAATTAAAACACACAAACACAAACGTATTCATATATAAAGCAGTAGATAACTACATATATTTAGGGTGCTCCATCTATTCCCTTTATATAACAATCCCCCTTACTCAGAATCTCCACAATGCGTTATGTCTAGTTTGCGCTAGTCGTTACGCATACCAATATCAATTGAGGGTATTTCAGCTTTCCCCTTTTTCATAATCATTAAATCATCTTTCTTGTGTTGAAAATAATAAAGCTTGATGCTCGCGGCATCTTTATAAAAAAATCAAAAGATTTAAATCGTTGCGTACCAGAAGATCCGAACTCACGTTCGCATCCTCAGGCGCGTCACCTTTTAACGCGAACAGCTGCTAGCACAAATGATAAAGATAATTACAATGAAAATCCTCCTATTTTTTATGGAGAGAAATTTTATTACTGGAAAGATAGATTAAAAAGTTTCTTTCTAGGCTATGATGCAGATCTTTGGAATCCGATTACAGATGGCTATTAAATACTTGTATCTGCGATTAATATTCCCACTCCAAAAAATAGAATGAATGATTATCAAAAGCGTCATCTCAAAAATCATCATAAATCCAGAAATATTCTTATCAGTGATATTTCATACAATGAATATGAGAAGATCACAACAGAGAAACAAATAAGGATATTTTTTATTCCTTAAGAATGACGCATGAAGGAAACACTTAAGTTAAGGGAAAAAAAGTCTTGGTTTTAATCCAAAAATATGAAGCCTCCATAATGGATGAAGATGAAACTATTGAGACTATGTTCTGAAGGTTTCAAACCTTAGTTGTTGGACTCGAGGTTCTAGACAAAGGTTATACAACAACAGATCATGTCAAGAAAATTGTCTAAAGTTTTCCCAAAAAATGTAGAACTACAGGAAGATAAGCCATAGAAAAGAGGGAAATCTATCGCTCTTTGATTTATATAAGAAAAGACCAAGAAAGAAAAGTACAAAGATGTTAAATCTGAAGAAAATGACTTAGAAGATACTGATGATGAAGGTTCTGATGAAGAAGATGAATTATCACTTCTTTCTACAAGAGTCAAGAAACTCTGCAAAAGGCAAAACAACTTTTGAAGATCCATAAACAGAGGTGATCGCTCAGACTCGTCTTCAAGAGGAAGGTCAAACAAGGGAGTTATATGCTATGTGTCATACCCCAAATTTGTCCACCCTATTTCTAACTGTTAAATTATTTTCAACTTGTGTTTAAAAATTTTAGTTTATTTCTACTGACTTTTTTACACTAACTTATTTTGCTTGTTAAAAATTATTATAAAAAGTTGTTTGTTTAAAAATAACAAATATGTCACCGTCCTTCTTGAATTTCAAATGCTACTTTTATTTTGAATAATTAAGATAGCACAATTGGTAAGGAAGCATCGATATATAAGAATATTGTGTATAAGGTTTTGGGTTCAATTCTCATTGTGCCACTTATATTTTATTGTCTTTTTGTGTTTTTTTCACTTAAAAAGGATAAAAAAATATCCTTTTTAGATTATTTTATTATTATTTTCGTTTTTTTTTTATAAATTTTAAGGCTGTTTTAAATTTTTTTTTCAAATATGTGATTTTTATGCATTTAATAGCTAAAATTGGCAAAAATAAATAAAATCTTTTCAAATCAATTTCTCTCCATATCCAATCTTGCACCAGGTCACATTCCCTTCCAAATTCATAATCTTGTTCACCAAGACTTGAATCACTAGTACAAAATTATTTTTTTGCACCCGTTTTTATTACAATTACACCCATTTAATTTAATAAAAATCAGGTGTATATCCATTGGGTGAGAAATCTCTACCTCAAATACACCCGTTAACAATAGGGTAAATAGCTTATGATTTACACCCGATTTTTATTAAATTTAATGGGTGTAATTGTAATAAAAAACGGATGTAAATAAGTTCTTATGTACACTCTATTTTCACAAAAAATTTAATAAAAATCAAGGATAAATATATGCTAATTTAGACCCTTTTTAATAAAAATCGGCTGTAATTACAGCCTTTTTAAATACAATTTAACACTTTAAATATAATTTAAACGCTATTTTAACAATAAAATGGGGCATTTCGAGAATTGAACTCCGGACCTCTCGCACCCAAAGTGAGAATCATACCACTAGGCCAAATGCCCTCGTATGAAAAGTTTTACTATGATTTTGTCGAGTCACATTCGATTTTCTTATTGAACTATACCTTGAACAACCCAAATAGCAGACCATGTTACAATTGCATTTAAAACCATGATTAACATAATAATACTACTGATACTACTATAATAATGCATTTCATGATTGATTTCACTATTCTAAAATCGAGAAAAAATGGTGAAGGTGAATTTACCTGTGTGGCTCTGATAACAGCACCAACAACAAAATAAAGAGTCATATAACTAGTAAGATTAAACGACTCTGTCAACTATATCCCTGGAGGTACATAAAGGGTAGTCCCTCCTCCACTTCAAGATGGACGTTAAATTTGATGGATTTTGGTTTTCCTAAAAGAGTGCATACGTGCATACAAGTTTTAGGCTTGGTGGAGTCTTTGTCACATTTGATTAGATATTTGAAGAAGGGACGATGAGGTGATAAAATAGATTATTGCATCGTTATAAACCCTATAGTGAGTTACTACATTCATTATTTCTGTTGAAGTTACAAGAAGCAAATTAAAAGCACCTATGCAAATTACTTTGGTCATGTCATTCGTAACCCTTTCCTTCGTTGATTCAATATGTTTTAATTTTAATTACAAATTTAAGTTGCCAATGGAAAGGAAGCAAGTTGTTTTGGAAGTCAATACATGGTTTTTCTTTAATTCAAATGTAAAAAAATATGAAGATGACTTTTTACAATTATCCTAAAAGACAAGATTGTCTTGGCTAATTAGAGAAGACACTAGAGAGACATCCATTAGCTGCTTGATTAAGCTGCTGCAGAAGTGTTTGAGAGGCTGAGACATTAGCTTTTTCATCAATGCCTAATGGTAGTCAACACAGCCTGTTTCTGTCTCCGTGCGAATGCATAAAATCAACCTGCACCAATTTGCAACAGGAATATTACAATTAGCAAATTGTACCAGAAAATGCAATTATTCTTAAATGCACATTCAATTAAGAATAAAACACTGTCATAGATTCTGATGCAAATAGGTTTAGACCAATTACTACAAGGCAATCAAGTGAAGTTTTATCAATAGAAAAAGTTCTCATTGAGAATAGTTGCAAACCTGCAAGCCAAGCAACATCTGGACAGAAACTTGGGTAGTTTACGACTCGACACGTCACTGTAATACACTGTGCGTCAACTTTCTGCATCCGTTTTACTTCCAACTTGCATCATACTGGAATTTCACTTGAGCATTAAAAGAGAAAAATTTGAATTCATACGAGTAAGTCATGAAGCTAAAAAGAAAGGGAAAAAAGCACAAGCATTTCACTGACTATATAATCACTTGGATGTTTTTGTGTTAACAACCATTCTTGAGTTGGCTGTAGAGATACAAAGTGATCTTATCCAATCACAATCCATTAATTTCTTTGAGATATTAATCAGGTCTGCTCTTCTCTATAGGTTCATTGATCCTAAGACAATGAAAATCCTCCAAGTTATATTAACTCGGCCCAACAAAGGGAAGCTATCATATGATTTATACCTTCAGTTATTACTTGCTCACTCTCAGTTTGCTCCCACTTTCCATTCAGTGCGCAGACCAGCTGGTTCATTTTTGAAGCCTGTATCCAGCATTTTGAAATGTATTACCATTCCTTTTCTTGACCATTTAGAAAATAATGAGAAGCACAAGGTGCTAACAACCAAGCTCTCTAAAGGACCAATGGAAGTTGCCAAATTGCTCTGGATAATCTTATGGACAAAGGCTTGTGGAACTGATTTAGATTCTCGAAATGAGATTGGCATAAATTTAAAAGAGCTTCATGCACTACCTGAGTTATTCATATGGTACAACCCTCAGTGAGATTGATTTGGCAATATCCAATGCGATGAAATAAGCTGAGTCCTTGACTGGATCATGCCCTCAGAATGCAAAGTTAAATTCAGAAACAATTGAGGAATGGACCAGAAGTCAGCAAAGGGACAACCTTCATCCTCCTCTTCTTCTTCACCAACCTGCAGCATTGAGAAAATATGGTTTGAATTTGTTTTAAAAAAAGGAAAGCTTCAAATGCAAGAAAAGCAATACACATTTTTTAATGAAACAAAATATGTTTTCTTGTGTTTCTGCAAATAAATGTGCAAGTTAGGGGGTCCACTTTATCAGATTTTACCACAGATAAAAACTCAGACTTTTCAACCTTTACCTTTATTTTTGTCCTATTGGCAGCTCATTTTTATAGCTCACAAACTCACTTTAATCCTAACCATTCATAATAACATATAAGGGCCATGTGTTGCTAGAATTTTACCCAACTTTCTTTACTGTTACATTAGTAAAAACCTCATGAAAGACAAAAAAGAATGCAATAAAGTTAGTATTTGAATGGTTCCCACAATCTTCTGCACCAAGGTGCTCTCCCTCCACTCTAACCAACTCCAAGCCTAATTCTCTATCCTAACCTAAGTCCAAACCACCTTTCTGACCTCACTCCAACCCTCTCTCTTCCAAACCTATACTCTATATAAACAGCCCTGCTCCCTCTCATTGGGCAGCCACACTGAGCCTAACAAAACTCTGTAGAAATTCTCCCCTAGCATAATTTATTCAAAGCTCTTAACCCTAAATTTCTACTTCAACTGAAATTTGAAGCAGAAAGAGCTAGACCACTCTACTCATACCAGTTCAGTTCAGGAAGAAAAGAAACTTACCAGAATCAGCCACCACAACTCCTTTCAGGTAACATAGTTGCATTCTTTTTCTCTGCATTCTGCCTTTGAGTTTCAGCATATCCTTCTGTCTGCTTCAGTTTTGCTACCCTGCATCATCTGTCACGAATAGATGCAACTTACATTAGAATACAAGTTAAATGTGAAATGAATGTTTAAAGTTTTCTTTATGTTACCTGATATATTCCTCTGCCAGTTTAAATGTCTTGCATTCAAAATGTGGTAATACCGATGACAAGCTCAAGGAGAAACTAACTTTTGATTAGTACTCCATAGAGTTGAGGTATCCTGCCAATCTGGTATGCGCACCCTTGTCCCTTTCATTTTCTTGCAAAGCAGAAACAAAAATACTTATGTTTAGAAATTTAATAGTTCAGAAATCGAAGGTCATAAAAAATATATATTCAAATCTTACCGATTGAACACTCGGAGATGATCCAGAAACGGCCACGAGCACCTTGCTTTGTTGAGGTCGTGAGGGAGATCCGGATTCTGATGTCAATCAACTTTATCCGTAATCTTTGAAACCTAGGATTTTGATTTAGAAAAATCTTCGTGTGGTCCGATTGAAGATTTTTCTTTGAAAGATTTGGTTGGAAGTTTAGAATTGAAGGAAGTTTTTTGACTGGAGATCGGTGTTAGAATATCGAAATCAATGAAGGTTGAGTGTTGGTTCACGAAACTCCTTCTGAATCATCCATGGCTTTTTTTCGCTCTCTGTTTCTCGTAAGGAAGAAGAAGTTGATTTGGGGATTAGGGTTCTACACCCAATCGCCCGAGTCTGTTTCTTTTGGTGAGGGCTTGGATCCGGTTGAACCGGTCCGGCCCAATGATCCAACCGGTTTCTTTTAACCCATCTTTTTTTCTATTCCTTTTCCTTTTTCTTATAATTTTGTTTATTCATTTTATTATTTGTCTTCATTTCATTTTTTAACAAAAAAAAATTCAATTGATTTTTAATTGTCTTTTGTAGTTAAATACACTCTTGCACTATAAATATTTAAATCATTTCCTTTTTTATATATCGGTTTAATCTTACTATTTAATTTACTAAATTTTATTTTTGACAAATTTATATGGATAAATTAATTGATCCTCAATTTATATTGATTTCCATATGTTTAAATTTTCCGTTATAAATTTCTTTTTCCTTGCTTGCTTGTTCACAATTGTACACTTATCCAAATCCATCAAACCTCGCATCTTGGTCCATATACCAAATCTAAAATTTCTTTAAGGGTCGAATGGTAGGGAATAGACATTTGTCTATTCTCTCGAGGTTTAATCAAGAATAAGTCATCTGATTTATATTGATAGATCCTAACCCGTTTAAAAACACTTTCATAATTAAAGTTCCAAACCTCGATCCAACGTCGAGTGGCTTTTCAAAAATTTCTTTTCTTAAATAAACAAGGGTCGAATGGTAGGGAATAGACATCTGTCTATTCTCTCGAGATTTAATCAAGAATAAGCCATCTGACTTATATTGATGAATCATAACCCGACTAAAATACTTTAAAGATATCTTTTTTTTTTCTTAAGAAAAGGATTAAATAAGGGAGTTAAGGTATCTACCTTTTCTCGCTCTAAGTGTGTGAGTCCCAAGCATCTACTTTGGACATACAAACACTTGTGTCCTATAAAATCAACTCAAACTCATTCAAATATTTTTCTGTGCCCTTGCGCACCACTCTCTTCTAAAATCAAACCAAACAACACTCTTTTCATTTTCAAGAAGAACTACGGAGTTTTGACTTTCCCATTGCACGAGGGAATACATAGGCACAAGGTTTTGAAACCGCGGCAAACTCAAAATAATATAAAAACAAAACCCTTATTCCTTCTCCTTTCTCGATCATTATTTATAAGATAGCAATTATCATTAGCACTTGAACACACACATGAGCTAAACGGGTCCCATCGAGTACGATGGATGTAAGGGGTGCTAATACCTTCCCCTTGCATAACCGACTCCCGAATCCATCTCTTGGTCTCGTAGACTATCTTATCCTTTGCTCGTGGGTTTTACTCGATGTTTTCCCATTCCTTTTGGAATAAATAAATACTCGATGGCGACTTCATTGTACCGAATTATAAATTTTTCGAGGCGCTACAGTTGGCGACTTCACTGGGGAATGTACCATAAGTGAGTCAACCCTAGTTTGGTTTTTTGTGTGTTTATGTGCTTTACTATTTTATTGATTTCTTATTGTTTTATATTATTTATGATTATATACTGTTTTATTTCAATGCGGTGATGTTGGGTTTCTCAAGGGTAATATGTTACTATGTGCGAGACTCATTACACAGGTCTGAGAAAAACATTTGGATTAGAGGGCGTTGTGTAGTACTTAGACTTGCAAGGCTCCTGACATGCAAGTCGGTACAAAGACCCCTCCTAGAGTCGGTTCTCTTGGGGTGTTGTTGACTTTGCATATCTATGTACTGTCGATAATACTTTCAATGGGGGCCTATGACTCTAGTTTGTCACTTTAGGAACCCTAATGACGAGTATTCCTATGCTACGTCGTTATTATTGTAAAAATGGGACCCTGGATTCTAGGTATCTTGTTATCAAAAAACATATAGAACCACCTTGTGAGGGGAATTGTTGGGTAGACGTCGAAACCATGTCTGACCATCCGTTGAACTTCTATGATACCTTACCTATGGATTATGCATGACTTTATTCTAACATCATGCTGCATCATTTTGCATACATTGAAAGTTTAGCATCTGTCTTTTTATTTTCAGGGATCTTAAAGACTTGACATATCTGTAAGCATTGATCAACATGGATATTGGTAGAAGATCCGTTGTCAGCATTAAAGCAAAAGACCTAGTTGTTGGAAGCTTGAGGGCTCTAGCTGCACGACTTCCTCTCAATCGCGTGAAACCATTTGAGAACAATCATGGGAAACTCTTGGATATTTTGGCTACTAGCATAGAATCGGATCTTGTTGGAGATTTAATCCACTTTTATGACTCTTCTTTGCGTTGCTTCACCTTCTAGGATTACCAGTTGGCTCCTACGTTAGAGGAATTCGCCCATCTTATTGGTATTCCAATAGGAGACGAGCCTGTCTTTTCTGGTCTTGTTAAGCCTCTTGATCATCAAGATATAGCTACAACCTATATTGGGACAAAAGGAGCATTACTACCAGTCTTGAGACAAAAGCTAAGAGTTCTGGTTTCCGTAGGGGAACATTAGAAGAAAGGGCGAATGAATGTATCGAGAAAAAGGATTGGAAGGCTTTTTATACTACTCTTGCTCTTTTGATTTATGGGATAATCATGTTTCCAGAAGTGGAGGATTTCATTAATGCAAATGCCATCAGTGTTTTCCTCACAAAGAATCTGGTTCCCACTCTCCTAGCGGATGTGTATTATTGCCTAACTCTGAGGCATTCAAAGAACACCTCACAAAAACAAGTGCCTTCTCTTACAACAAATATAATTTGAGGTGGGCTCAGAGAATTGTCAATCTAACTGAGCAGGACATTGATTGGTATGATAGTGCTTATGATGTTATTGAAATTATAATGAGATGTGGTGATTTCCCCAATGTTCCGCTCATAGGAACTAAGGGGCTAATTAATTACAATCCTATTTTGGCTCGTCGACAGTTAGGTATATTATGAAGGGCCCTCCTGAGGAAGAATTGGTAACAGAAATCATTTCACATGGGATTGAGTAATCCGACTTACTGAAGAAGTTCATAAAAGCTTGGAAGACTACTCATCGTCATGACAGAGAAAAGATGGGAAGGAAAGTTCCTTTCGCTAAAGAACCATACCAGATTAGGGTGAAACCTAGGGCTAGAGAGGTTAAATTGCCTTTCTCTGTTAGCCTCCCAGCTAGGCCCAAAACTCCTGAGCCTGAACCAGCTACCAGAGCAGAAATCGATGAGTGGAAGGCTAAACACGCTCTTCTCATGCAAGTGAAGGAAGATTTGGAATCCAAGCTAAACAAAAGCACCAGTGACAATTTCAGCTTCAAGAGAACCCTTGAAAAAAATCATAAGACCCTGGACGAGACTAGAAGGAAAGTTAAAGATGAAGAAGATCTTAAGAAGAAATATTATCAAGAGAAGACTATTGCTGAGAGTTGTATGAAGAGGCTTCAACGAAATTTAAAAGACACCTAGCAAGAGAGAGGTGAAGCCTATCGATGGATGGATTTAGCTATTGAAGAAAAAAGGAAGTTGAGAAAAGAGAAAGAAGAAGAGATTTCAGGCCTCAAGAACGCGCTGAAGACTGCAGAAGCCATGTTGGCAAAGGAGACTCGTCTCAAAGAAGTAGCTTGGAGGGCTTGTTGTGTGGATCCTGAAGAATTGGCTCAAAAAGACCATGAGCTTAAACTTGCTAATGAGAAAATTGAGCATTGGAAAGTTAGGTATAATGATCTACAGACTCAATGTCAGGAGTGGATGGATGAGATTCCACGCTTGACTAATATGCTATATGGGCAAAATCAAGAGGCATTCAATCTTGAAGCTAAGAATAATGAGTTTTATGACAAGTATGTTGGTTTGGTAAGGTTTTTCAATCAATTGGTTGTGGATGTTCCTTGGAGGCTCAGATCAGCTTTAGAGGATCTTGAAGAGAACCATGTGCCTCCTGCAGTAGGTGAATTCTTGTTCCTTTGCGAAGAGTTATCGGAACGGTTTCAGAGGGAGTTGCAGGGTCTAAAGCCTCGTCGCGGGAAATATTTCTGAAATTCTTGTATTTATTCAGCTTCATTGTTATTTAAGTTATAGTAGACCTGCGAGTCTTGCCTTTATTTTAATGTCATTTGTACTAAGAACCCTCTGTATTAAACTCTTTTGCAATTAAATGAAGAAGCTGATTATCCAAGTTACGTTCATCGAATGCTTACGAGACAGTCAAGTCTGAATGGAACCAACGAAAATAAAAAAGAAGATGATAATAAAAGCAATGTGCATAGCATACATTTTTGCATCATCGTACATCCATCATGCATCTCATTTCCAAAGCATAACTTATTTCAACTATCCTCACTCAGATCCAAGCTGAATTCTCGCCATTTCCACGCAACAAGAGCCAACATTCGAAGAGCTATGGAACAATATGAAACATCTCAGGCAGTTATGAGGGGAGAAATGGACTCCATGAAGGAAAAGATGGATCAAATGATGGAACTGATGTTGGCCTAACATAGGAGAGAAGAAGAGAGAGCTTCCAATGAAGCTGCCGCTGCTGCCAATGATGCCAATGTTGCTTCTAATGAAGCCAATGCTTCTTCTAATGCTGCTAATGTTGTCAGTACTGCTGGTTTGACTAATACTGCCAATGTTACGACGGTTGACGCCACTAATGACGCAAATAGAAACTTTCCTCTTGTTTATGCCGGTACTCCATTCCCACGAGTGAAGACTCCAAATCCTTTAATCTTTGGTATGCCTAAAAATTTAGTATCCACTGAGGAAGATACGAAGATGATCCCTGCGACACAGGCTCCTGCATTCACTGACGGACGTAATGCTCAGGAACAACCAAATTTTGATTATCAAGCCAACGCGATACATGATGAAGACTTGCAAGATGAGTACCACGCTCAGCGCTTTCAAGGACAAGGTCAAATACCGGTGTTTAATCCTGCTGTCACTTTCCAAGATGTTGTTGCTCAGAAGATGTGCAGAGATTTGGCTGAACAAGTTAAAGCTCTAAAAGGGAAGCAATCTGCGAGTCAAAGCGCTTTGGAAATGTGTTTGGTTCCTAATGTGGTGATTGTCATACCCCAATTTTTGACCTAATATACCACCTTACATTTGCATCATTGCATCACTAACAGTCCAGAACAGAATTGATCGGGTGTAGCATTCACAAGTCAAAATTAAGGTTTCATCAAATTTTCATCTGATTCAAGAGGCAACCAATTAGGGTTTGAGTTCTATCCTCCTCATTTGATCTATCTTAACCCAACCATCAACCTCTGAGCTTCAGATATCAAAATTTTCCTCATGATCTATCAAGGATCGACCAATTAGGGTTTTGATCGAGGATGTGCAATCTCTGATTTTATGATCAATGAATGACCTTTTTGATTGGAGGTTGATCTTCATATCTTAGATACAACATTTTGACCTAATTTTTGGATTCAAAACATCACAAAAGTTCACAGACTTCATCAGTCAATTTCTGAAACATCTGATGAAATTTCATCGCAGTAAAAGTCAAACTTTGACTTTTGGTCAACTTTTTCAAAACAAAACTTTTTCCATCATCAAAATACTTCAAATGATCCATCTTGATCATAAAAAATCAAAGAATTTGGAAAAGTCAACAAAAAGTCAAAATTTCTAACACTTAGAAAAAATGTTAAGTGTTAAAATTTTGTACTTTTTCCAAACTTCATGGCATTTTTTCACATAGTTCCACTTTGAATTAAAAAAAACTCAAAACATGAAAGTTGTAGCCCTTGAAACAAGCTTTCCAAAATGTCCAAGAACTCTCAAATCCATGGAGTCTAGCCATACTTTTGAAATTGAAACTTAGAGCTCCAAAATCTTTGAATTTCAAGTACAAACTTTGAAATTATAGGTCATTTTGCATTGTCTCCTTCTAGAACACATGCCACCTTGCAAAGATAAGTTAGAACTGATAAAAATCAGTTGGATGTAATTATGATAGATAAGATCAAAGTTGGGAAATTAACCATGGTTAAAAGAAGGAAGCTTCCTTTTGCATTTAATGCAAAAAAGACTTCCTTGCCCTCTAAGGCAAGTCAAATTTACCAATGGCCAAACTTTCTCAATTATTTTCAGAACTCATGGCCTATAAATAGATGTCTTACTTGCCATTCAAACTACACCAAAGCCATGCAAATACATGCTTTCACTCTTCATCCTTGAAATTCAAGTAACTTATGTCAATTTGTGAAATCTTGCATTTTTGAAAATTTGTGAAGAAACATGAAGTATTTGGTGTCTAACATGTTATAAGTATCACATGTAATTGATTTGAAGCTTAAAATCAACCTAAAAACAACTGAAAATCAGAATTTCATTTCCAATTTTCAAACTTGCTAAAACTGCCTTATCATTCGAATTTGAACTTTGGATTGAGTAATTTGAGTTCTGATCATCCAAACATCATCAACATACATCATAGAGATGATGCAGATCATAAACAACAATCTGTAACACTCTTAACCACGATTTCCAGTTTCATTTTGAGCCATATGCAGATCGACTTGGGTAGAATGATCCAGATGAATTCATGAAGTGCAGACCACTCATACATCTTCCATAGAGGTCGTTGGTGCTCAAGTAATCCTCAAACAACAACTGGAAACACTCCAATCCAGTTTTCGATTCCAGCTTCAACAGGTAAGAACTTCAAACTCGAACTCCATGATTTCTTGATTCAATTGAGAAAAACTCTTGGCCATTTGTTTTCTGCACCATCCACGATCATTAACCCTCAATCAATTGAATAAATCATCAACCATACACGATTTCAATTAGGTTTTTCAGTTTTAGGGTTCTTCGTGTTCTTCATAAATTTAATCATTCTGGGCTTAAAATAAATGAAATTAAAGAGTTCCATCATGTTCCTGGGCTTGAGGCGAGCAAGTTTGATCTTTACATCGTTTGATTTCATCAAGAAACACGAAATCCATGGCTGATTGAAGATTGGAGAAGAAGAACAAAGCTGCGCGCATTTCTTTTGAGTTTAAATATCCAGTTTAAAATATAATTTCATAGTTTAAACACAATACACGGATGTATTGCCGCCCCAGCGGTTGCCAGCTCACTCTTAAGTCATTGTGCCACGTCTTGCCTAACAGGTCCCGGGTTCAAGCCTTCTTGGGACCATTTTTTTACCAAATTTTTGTTATTTTTTGCAAACTTTGACATTTTTTAAAACCAATAAAAACTCCTCATTTTGAGGTGATTTTTTGTACACTTGTCAATTAATGTATCTATTTTAGGATAGTGTAAAAATTTTCAGAAAAAAGTTTCATCCGATTATATTTTGATCGAGCCGAAAACGGTACTTTGAGTACTTTTCAAAACACCTTTAAAGGTGATTTTTTTTAAACTTTCGAGTCCCGATTCTTTTCAAAACTTTTCATAAATAAACTTCACATTTTAAAAAAAACAATCGATGACCCTCGGAATGCCTCCTCTTGGGCTTACAATACAAGGACCCATGGGCTTCTTAAAAGCATCCCCCTAATCCAATCAATTTCTCCTCGAGATTTAGACGTTTATCATCTCTATGGAAGAAGTATCTCATCTATCACATCACATACAATCAAAAAAAAAACTTTTCAAACTCTTTTCAAACAAAAACATCTCTTAATCATAAGTGGTAATGCTTGTACACTCAAGCAAAACACCCAATGCTTACAATTAAAAGATCCAATCTTTTTTCAAACATATTTCTTAAACATGTAAGTGGTAACGCTTGTATACTCAAGCAAAACACCTGTAACTTACGATGAAAGATTTTAATCAGTCAAATTTTCAAAATGTATGTGATGAAATAGATTAGATACGTTTTTCATTAAGATGACATTTGTCTGTGTCTCTTACTAACATCCCGTTGCTTCCACTAGCATAAGTGGGAACTACGATTGCTCTGACTTTCTCAACATCCTTTTGAGAATACGTAGGCACAAGGTCTCATCCTTGCCGAGCAAATTTCTTTCTCCCTCAAACCAAACAAACCATAGATCCCTGTAGATCCGAGCTACAAATGCTCTGATTTCCATTAAGGGATATGTATGCAGAAGATCCCAATGATCTTTGCGAGCACAATAATAACAAAACCTAGGATCCCACATAATCTACCCTTCTTAAAATCCAAAGGAGAAACTTTCCCAACAATTAAAATAGCAATTAAAACACACAAACATATCAAAAATATTCATATATAAAGCTATAGATAACTATATATATTTAGGGTGCTCCATCTATTCCCTTTATATAACAAACCCCCTTACTCAGAATCTCCCCAATGCGTTACGTCTAGTTTGCGCTAGTTGTTACGCATATCAAAATCAATTGAGGGTATTAACAGCTTTCCCCTTTTTCATAATCATTAAATCATCTTTTCTTGTGTTGAAAATAATAAAGCTTGATGCTCGCGGAATCTTTATAAACAAATCAAAAGAGTAAATCGTTTCGAGCCAGAGAATCTGAATTCTGATTCAATTCCCTAGCGCGACGCTTTTTAACGCGAACAGTGATCCCCCCTAAATTCAAGGTACCTAACTTTGAAAAGTACAAGGGCCTCACTTGTCTGAAAAATCATTTGAGGATTTATTGTAGGAAGATGGATGCTCATGTGCGTGACCAAAAGCTAATGATGCATTGTTTCCAAGAGAGTCTGACCGGGGCATCGTTGGATTGGTACATGAAATTAGAAAGGAATAATGTGCAATCCTGGGATGACTTGACTGATGCATTTCTTGAACAATACCAATTCAATACTAATTTGGCACCTAGTCGTACTCAACTTCAGGGTATGAAGCAGAAAGATGGAGAAAGTTTCAAGGAATATGCTCAAAGATGGAGAGAGGTTGCTGCTAGGGTGCAACCCGCTCTGGTTGAGCGAGAGTTAAATGATCTGTTTATGAGAACTCTTCCCAACCATTATTATGAAAGGTTGCTCAGTAACACATCTTTAAATTTTTCTTCACTAGTGATTGTGGGTGAAAGGATTGAAGAAGGATTGAAATCGGGAAGGGTGTCAGGAGGAGATAGTAACGCTTCCACTGCTAAGAAATCATACAATGGTTTCAAGAAGACGGACAGTGAGACTAATGTTGTGTTTGGAAAGAATTATATAGGAAAACCTCAGCATACTAATCAGGCTACAGTTCCCTATGCATAATATCCTTATGTAGCTGTTGTCCCATATGGCGACACCCCTTACCAGCAAACACCTGAACAAGTGCCTGCCCCTGCTGCTGCTCAAGCTCCCCCAGTTCAGGCTCAACAACAAAACATAAATCATAATGAACAGCGTCCTCAACAACAACCTTTCCGAAGGTACACTTTGCGTGACATTCAACCAATTCCTATGACATACTCACAGTTACTTCCGTATCTGATCCAAGATGGTACTGTAGTGCCTAGAGAAATGCAACCACTACCTGGAATAGAATCAAAGTCGTGGTATAATGCGAATGCTAGATGTAGTTATCATGCTAACAGTCCTGGGCAATCAAATGAAGATTGCTTTGCTTTCAAATGCAAAGTCCAGGGTCTGATTGATGATAAAGCTCTTTCTTTTGCCGATGTTCCTAGTGTGGCTAATAACCTGTTGCCTAAGCATGAGTACTTGTGACCAGGTGATGACGAAAGGGTACTTGTGACCAGGTGAAGATGCCCTAAAAGAGGTCTTTGAACATTTGGACAGGGAAGGTTTGATTGGAGAGGGGCATGATGATTGCCAAGTTTGTTGTGTTGATCCAAGCGAGTGTCCTGGATTCAAGTTGTATCTACAGAAGCTGATGGATCGACATGAAATACAGTTTAGTAAAGCTTTGGCTACTAATGATGTTGCAGTTGTGGTACCAATAATGAAGTTTGATAGATCCCCTACAAATTTCGTTGTTCCAATCCCAAATGATGAGCAGGCGATGGTTGTTGGAAGAAATTCTGCGAAGCTTGTTATCCCAATTCCGAGGAATGAATCCATGATGAGTATTGATAGACCTCCCACAAGTTTGGTCGTTCCAATTCCGAAAATCAAGCTAGCATCAGCTGCTAAGCCTATGGTGATTTAACCTCCCACTCAAATCCCTTATGAAAGCACTAAAGTTGTACCATGGAACTACGCCCATGCGGTACATGTGGGCGGTAAACCAATTGTCTTGAAAGAACCTGATGTTGTCAATATTGCCTGAACAAGCGGTATGACCCGCAACGGTCGTATATTCAGCTCGGAAGTATTGTAGAATAAGGTCGTTGAGAAGACATCGGTGCCCCCCATCGTGAAGAATGCTAGTGTTGCCCCCAACACAGGATCTTCAAAGAACATGCCTGCTCTGGATGAAACCCTAAAGATCATAAAGAAAAGTGACTATCAAGTAGTTGAACAACTCAATCAAACTCCTTCGAATATCTCAATTTTGGATTTACTTGCAAATTCAGAAGCGCATCAAACAACATTGTTCAAGTTTCTCAATAAGGCTTATGTTAATGAGGAGATTTCTATGAACCAGCTAGAAGGTGTTATGTCCAATCTAAGTTCTGGTAGTTGCTTGACATTTACTGATGTTGACTTACCCCCGTGTGGACGTAATCATAACAGGGCACTCCATATCTCTATTATTTATGGTGACACTACTCTAGCTAGAGTCCTTGTGGATACAGGGTCATCTTTGAATGTTATTCCCAAGGTAACCCTTGATCAGTTGAATGTCGGAAATGTTGAGCTAAGACCCAGTAATATGGTAGTGAAAGCATTTGATGGCTCGAAAAGGATGGTGATGGGTGAGGTTGATCTCCCGGTGCTCATAGGACCACAGGTATTCCAATTAGCTTTCCAAGTTTTGGATATCTTTCCAGCATACAGCTGCCTATTGGGGAGGCCATGGATTCATAGTGTAGGAGCTGTTACGTCCACACTCCATCAGAAGATGAAATTTGCAATCCAGGGAAAATTGGTAATTATTTCAGGGGAAGAAGATTTCGTTGTAAGCCATTTGTCATCTTTCAAGTATGTTGATGTAGGTGACGAAGTTGTTGAAATACCACTTCATTCATTTGAGATGGTGAATAGTGTGCAAGAGAAACCCGAGGTGGTTGAAGAACCTAAAGTGATTGAAGAACCCAAGGAGGTTGATGTGAAAGAGAAGCTTAAAAGTGCATTGGAGCCTAAAGCTAGCCTGTTCTCTTGGAAAGATGTTAAAGCTATGATTGATGCTGGAAAACGCACCGGTTGGGGTGAAGTTATAGAGGTGGTAGAGAAGCAGGATAAGTATGGGCTCGGCTACATACCGTCCTTTTTGCATACCAAAGGACGGGAGTTTAAGAAGTAGGAAGTACCCAACATTAAGAAGGTTTTCTCAAGGGAAGGATTTTATTCTAAAGGGCATGTGGCTATGACTAATGATGACGATTACAAGACTGAGCTATCAAAGATGGTCTTCCGTACTCCTCTAGGGACTACTCTCAACAATTGGACTCTCACAGAAATTCCTCCAACTGTTTCATTTTTAAAGTAATTTCTTTAGTTTTTTTATAAAAAAAAAGTCCTGTGCTCTGCCCAAGGCACAATGGATAGCTTTTGTAGGACCATCTTGTTTAATCAACTTTCTTTTTATCATGAATAAAAGTGCATTTTGTTATTCAATATTTAGATCTATGTTATTCTTTTCTTTCCAAAAAAACTAATAAATTGGCAAATTTTCATTTATTTTTCCAGTTTTTAAAAAATAAAACAATAATAATAACTAAAAAGAAAAATCATTATCATGTAGATCATCTAAAACTGAACCCATTGAACACGGCAGTGCTATGATTCCATATGACTTTGATTTCCCAATTAACCAAGCGGAAGAAGACGGTGAGGAAGACTATGAACTCCCAGAGGGGTTGGAAAGACTATTGAAGCATGAGGAGAAAGCAATACAACCTCATCAAGAACCAGTGGATGTGATCAATTTGGGGACTGAAGAGGACCGCAAAGAGATTAAAATTGGAGCTATGCTAGAAGAAGGTGTCAAAGACAACCTGATCAAGCTGTTGCAAGAGTATGTGGATGTGTTTGCGTGGTCTTACCAAGATATGCCAGGACTTGATACAGATATTGTAGTGCACAAACTGCCTTTGAAGCCAGAATGCCCACCAGTCAAACAAAAGTTGAGAAGAACTCATCCCGATATGGCCAATAAAATCAGGGATGAGGTTAAGAAGCAATTTGATGCTGGTTTCCTAGCCGTGTCAGTATATCCTGAATGGGTTGCTAACATTGTTCCTGTTCCCAAGAAAGACGGCAAGGTTCGAATGTGTGTGGATTATAGAGATCTAAACAAAGCTAGTCCAAAAGATGATTTCCCATTACCCCACATTGATGTTCTAGTCGACAATACCGCTCAGTTTTCAGTGTTCTCTTTCATGGATGGTTTCTCGGGCTATAACTAAATTAAGATGTCTCCTGAAGACATGCAAAAAATGACTTTCATAATACCCTGGGGCACTTTTTGTTATAAGGTGATGTCTTTTGGTTTGAAAAATGTCGGGGCAACTTATCAAAGGGCTATGGTAACTCTTTTCCATTACATGTGTGATGACTGGTTTTTTCATCGGTTGTTTTAAAAACAATGAAGTCTCCACCTAATTTTATTTGTTCTAAAAAGAACGGGAAAATATAGATAAAACCCCACATATGCAGATAGGCGGTCTACGTGACCAAAAACATGGAATCGGGAGTCGGTTATGCAAGGGGAAGGTATTAGCACCCCTTACATCCATCGTACTCGATGGGACCCATTTAGTTCTAAGTGTTTGTGTGTGTTTATTGCTAAGTTATGAATAAAAAGAAGAAAAAGGGTTTGTTTATTATTATTTTGAGTTTGGCACGGTTTCAAAACCGTGTGCCTACGTATTCCGTTGTGCAATTGGAAAGTCAAAACTCTATAGTTCCTCTCAAAAAGTTTTTAAGTTTGTTGTGTTGATTTTATAAGAAAAATCGTGCATTAGACATTTCAAATGCTTGAACTTGGACTTGTTTAGTTTGTTTGAAAAGCTTAAGTCCTCATCCGTGTTTGAAATGGCTATTGCACACTCTTTGTAAGAAAGGAGTTTTGATAGTCGCATATGAGCGAAAAAGGGTTGAGTGAGTTGGATTGATTTTAAGGTGGGTGAAAAGTACCGAACAATAGGACTAGCATCCTACGATTCAAATACTAGAAACAAGAGGAGCTCAATGCTCAACGAGTTGTCTATCATCCCAAAAGTTTTCTTAAGAAAAAGAGTGAAGTGAAACAAAGTTCACGTTATTAAGAACCTTTAAACAATTGGACTAGCATCCAATGATTTAAAGACTCGAAGTTCATTTTTTACAAGTGTTTAAACAATTGGTCTAGCAACCAACGATTTAAATACTTGGGTTTTATTATGAAAAGAATTTTGAAAATGCACTCGACGTTGGATCGAGGTTTGTAAATTAATTGTGAAAGTGTTTTAGATGGGGTTTGGTAACGGACCAAATGAGAAGGAATGATTCGGGTTATGATTAATCAAGTATGTGGACTTGATTAATCTCGTGAGGATAGGTGCTCCTATCCCCGATTATGAGACCCTGGTGCATGAAAAATTGGTATATGGACCAATGTTTATTCGAGTTATGATTAATTAAAGCAACAAGGGCTTTAATTAACCTTGTGAGGATGGCCATGCCCATCCCCAACTATGAGACCCTTTAAGAAATTGGCTTATGAGCCAATCAAAAGAAAATCAGATTAATTTTAATGTTGGTTGTGTGTGGAGTGCACAATGGTGAATGAATACCGGATAAGCAAGTAAACCAACAGTTATCACACAATACAATCGGAAATTTAAATAATTATTAGAATAGATTTTTTCTATTTGATAAAAAATCAACTAATAGTTTAATCGATATATTATCAAATAAAAACTATCAGAACTAATTATTATTTAATACATCGAACAAAATTAAATCATTTACATAAAATAATATAATTTAAAAGATGAGGGTTTAGAAAATGGGCCTGATATTGCATAAATTTTGGGGGTGCTGGAAGTAATAGAGGCCCAAGCCCATGAAGAGGTCCATCTGATCTTGTGTGGCGGGTCAGCAGAAGTCCACAACATACTGGCAATTCTGATGCGTCTGATCTTCTTTTCCAAAACCACACTCCAATTGCCATAATAGAATCACATTTATCAAATATTAAAGAAAAATAAAATAAAGGTAATCAGAAAAAGAAAGGTGGTGACACTTGTCACCACCAGCCCAAAACACCTAGCTTAGGATTAAAAAAAACACTAATTAAAAAAAAACTTAATCAGAAAAACAAGGTGGTGACACTTGTCACCACCAGCCCAAACACTAACCCTTAGTTAAAAATAAATAAAACACTAATTAACAAAAATAAAATTAATCAGAAACAAAACAAACTCTCTCTCTCTATGAACGCTCCCCTGCCTCTCTCTCAAAGAAAAACCCTCGCCGGAAATCTCTGTGCTCTCTCATGTTCTTTGAGATTCTCTCGCCGGAATCTTCACCATGCACATCGTCACCGATCTGTGTTCTGTCTTCGGTTTTCTCGATCAGAACTCTGTTTTTGCTTGCGAACTCTGGCCTTTGGTTGTCGATGATCTGGGCTTTTTTCCGAAACTCTCTTGCTGGCACTCTGTGACTCTTCGTCGGAACTCGCCGTGACATGTTTCTTGCTCACGATTTAGTTTCTGGATTTTGCAGGTGGGGTTCGTTTCGGCTTCTCTGAGGCAAAGGTCCGGAATTGATGGCGGTGGACGGCGGTCGGAGGCTGCAACCCCTCCGGTGAGGTCTTTCTGATTCTTTTTCAGGACTTTTTCTCTCTTCTTTTTCAGATTCAGAACTTGATTTCTGAATGTATATTTTTCTGAAGGGTTATGTATTAGGGAAATGATGAACACTTAGGTGTTAGGGTTTGATGGTTTCTGTTTGTGGCTTATTGTGAGTTATGAATCAGTGTTGGTTTTTTCGGTTTGGTTTGGCTTTTGGTCTTGATGATGATGGTTCTGAGTTGTTGGTATTTTGAACAATATTGTTTCTTGTTTGGGAACAATATCTCTTGTTGGTTTGGATTTTTCGGTTTTGGGGATAATGTTTTTCTGGTTATGATTTTTTCTGGTTTTGAACAATGGCTGCTAGGGTTTGCTCATGAACAGTCTGCCCTGTCTTTGTTTCTGTATTCAATGCTTAAATATCCCTAGAATTAGGGTTTCTTGCCTTTGTTGCTGGACTTTTGGTCTGTGTAGCAGGCTTTGGACATATTGTTCTTTGGGCTGAACATGCTTTCTTTGAAACTGTACTGATGGTTTTCTGTTGTTGGGCTTGAACCTATTTTTCTGGAACTGTACTGATGGTTTTCTATTGTTGGGCTTGAACCTATTTTTCTAGAAACTGTACTGACAGTTTAGTGGCTATGATGTTTGTTGACCTACACTTACTTGTTGTGAACCAACAACAAAGGTTGTTGTGATTTGCAAAAAGTGAGGTCTTGACCTTTGATTAAAATTTGACTTGTATGAGGTTTTGGCCAAAGTTGAACATGATTGAGAAAACAACCATCCCTAAGAATCTGATCCCAAATACAAAACCCTAATGACGTTTTACTTGAAATTATTCCTTGAATACTTCCTTGTTTATGTTCAATTTTATGCTAATCAATTCTTTCTCTTCTTGTTTTCATGTAATGATGTGGAGGACAAAGGGTTTGGAGACTCGAAGACGAAGAAAGAAAAAGGACCATAGATATCCCTTGGAACAACAATGGAGCTTGGCCCGGAGGATTTGTGATCCCATAACATCCATGTTTTGTTGCATAGATTAGAATTTAGGAAATACATAAAGTGTCACAATTTAGAGCAACTTTTCCTTTGTAATTCACACTTATATTTCCTTGTGTATCTTAAATCCTTTGTATTTGGACAACATGTTGTATTATGAAAACAAATTCTTTGGATGTATCCATTCTTTATTTCAAATTTTTGATGAGACGAAACTCGTTAGAACTTCTTCGAATCCTTGAATATTGAAATGATTTGAAACTTGATTAAATCCTCTTGAACCTTGAATGATAGTAAGTTTTATGAAACCTTGTAATTCCTTGAAATTTGAACGGGATTTGGCTTCTTTAATTGAGACTTAGTTCTTATGGTTAGCAAAGACTTCCTTGAAAACTCTTGATGAAGAATCAAATTATAGATATAACTAGACCATAGGAAATAAAAACATGGGATAATATATTCTAAAAATTATGTCGTAGGACATGAATTCTCCTTGCAAATCGACGTAAATCGATGAGGTATTGATACCATTGAAGCTACGGGTGAGAACGAAAACTTGATCTTTGTGAAAATAATACCTTGAGAACAAATTCAATTTTCTAAACCCTCTTTCAGACTCAATAATGCTTGAATATGCATTATAAAAGCTTTCAACTTGTAGTTTCAAAATCTCGAAATCCAAGTTACCTTGTAATTGAAGTACCCAATCCTGTTTGAATGATAGATGCCATCTTAATTAAAGAATACTCAATCCCTCAAGAAAGTACGCAAGGAAAAAAATGTAACCCAGGTGAGCATAAATCCTCGAATTCACCCTCTAAACCTTTTGATGAGCAAATGACTTGTGGAAAAAGATAAAAATCAATGTGACCTCTGAAACAGAAACTCATGCACAAGAACTGACAGATAAGAGAGAATTAGGTTCACTGTTAAACCCTTGTCATTTTCAACTCTCTTAGATTGATTGAAAACACAAACATCTTCCATATCTTGTAAAAAGAAACACTGCGAGCCACCTTAAACTCATAACCACAGAACTCATGACATGAATGTATTTGCATGCAATAAAAAAGAAGAGGGTAAATTTTGGGGTGCGACAACATGATGCATAAAGACATAGAAGTTTATGTTGATGACATGATTGCTAAGTCCCAGACGGAAGAGGAGTATATCACTCACTTGAAGAAGCTGTTTGCAAGACTAAGGAAGTACCGTTTGCGCTTAAATCCCAACAAATGCACTTTTGGTGTCAGGTCCGGAAAACTGCTGGTTTTATAGTGAGCCAGAGGGGCATTGAAGTTGATCCTGCCAAGGTCAGTGCTATTTAGGACATTCTTGTACCTCGTACTGAGAAGGAAGTCCGTAGTTTCTTGGGACGTTTAAATTACATTGCAAGATTCATTTCACATTTAACAGCTACCTGTGAACCAATCTTCAAATTGCTCAGAAAAGATCAAGCTATTCAGTGGAATGATGATTGTCAGAGAGAATTTGACAAGATTAAAGAATATTTGCAAGAGACACCTATCTTGATGCCGCCAGTGCCAGGAAAGCCTCTTATAATGGACTTAACTTCGCTAGAGGGATCTATGGGTTGTGTATTAGGACAACAAGATGAATCAAGGAGAAAAGAGCATGCTATATATTACCTGAGTAAAAAGTTCGCTGAGTGTGAAACCAGGTATTCCCTGCTAGAAAAGACCTGTTGCGCCTTAGCATGGGCTGCTCGCCGTTTGAGACAGTACATGATTCGTCATACGACTATGCTGATATCCAAGATGGATCCAATAAAGTACATATTTGAAAAGCCTGCCCTTACAGGAAGGATTGCACGTTGGCAGATGTTACTATCTGAATATGATATTCAATATGTAACCCAAAAAGTTATCAAGGGAAGTGTGGTGTTGGATTACCTTTCTCATCAACCAGTGAAAGATTATCAACCAATGAAGTTTGATTTCCCAGATGAGGATGTTGGAGTAAGCTCTAATAGCCAATCAATATTGTCTTAATATGCTTTTGTATCATGACTTTGATATATGTTATTTGTTAATACATATAATCGTTAGGCCTCATATTTATTATGTTATTTGTATATGACATAATAAAGTCCTTAGAGTAATTAGTCTATTAATGATCTATTAAGTGTGACTTAATTGTGAGAGCTCATTAAACATAAGGACATTATTCTTAAAGTATCCGTAGTCAAGCTTTACTGTCAAATAGGACAACAGTAACGCATAGAGACTATTACGTGAGTAGACTGATGACTGTATCTCACAAGTCATGGATATGAGATATCAAGCCTTCACGTAGGTATAAATATTAGGAGTAATATTTATACTGGATTGACCCACCATGAGAATACTACATAGTTTGTTATGTGAGTGTCATAAGTTATTCTCATAGTGATAGTGGTGTATACCACCCTTCGACCTGAAACCACTATGGACCCTAGAAGTGGAGTCGAGTACTTTATTTCCAATCAAACGTTATCTGTAACAAGATGACCATAAAGATGGTTGATGGGTACTTTATAAATCATGCTGAGGGGACATGAGTGACCTAGATGGAATTTTCCCCTCCTACATATACGGGAGTAATATCTGTGGGCCCTTGATAGAGTATGATTGTAAAATGCATGGCCGTGCTCAAATAAGTCAATATGAGATATTGGGCTTATTTGTTGTTATTAGGAATACTCGGGGATCAAGGAATAAAATATTGAACTATACGAGGGTGACACATTCTATGCCTTGTGTTCAATATAGATATAAGGGCAAAAGGATAATTATACACATAATCATTATCACAGAAAGGTTATGTCAGATCACATGACATTCTCGTTACTTGGGTAGCAATGATGTGTTGCTAGATACTGCTCATTGTTTATAATATTAAATAGGTGATTTAATATTATTGCCAACGTTACGAGAACCTACAGGGTCACACGCATAGAGTACTTATGGTGAAATGGATGATTAAATTAAATATGATTTAATTTAATTATGTGTTAATATTAATTAAATTGTTTAATACATTGACACATATAATTTATTTGATTAAATATGATTTAATTAAATAAATGGGAATTGACTGTTGATTAAATTAAATATGATTTAATTTAATTAATAGTTTATTTTATTTAATTAAAAGAGTTTGATTAAGTAGAAATAATATTTATTTAATTAAATAGTTTAATTAGATAAGATTGGGCTTGTTTTGGAAAAATTCCAAATTAAGAGCATTAGGGTTTTAGAAGCTCTCTATAAATAGAGAAGCTTTTCCCCCTTGTTAAGGCTAATTGTCAATTCTCAAGAGGACCAGAAACGGCTAGCACCGCCTTCCACTTTGCACTCGCGTGGACTACGTATTGACGCCAGTATCTTCCTCCGTTCGTGATCGTAAGAGAAAGCACGCTTCAAGAGGTAACTCTTGAATCCTTATTTCGGTGAGTTTTGATTTGTGATTAATGATTTAATCAAGGTCCGTTCATCGGGATTGTTCCGTTAAGAGGATAAATTTTTGAAAAAACCCTCTTAGATCCCAACAGAGGATGTCATGTTTATCAGAGATTATGCAATCCCAGGCCCGGATGAAGGACCTGAATCGGGATCTCGTTGGACGCTAGTGTTCGACGGTGCTTCTAATTCATTAGGTCATGGAATCAGAGCAATCATTACTTCTCCAAAAGGTTTTCATATTCCCTTCACGGCCCGAATTTGTTTTGATTGTACGAACAACATGGCAGAATATGAAACCTGCATCTTTGGGATTGAAGCAGCCATTGACCTAAGGATCAAAATTCATGAAGTTTATGGAGACTCCGTGTAACGCCCATTTTATTTAATATTATATTATATTAATGTTTTTGAATTACCGTTTGACGATTTTTTTGGCGATGAGAATATTTATATTAATCGATATATCTATTAATATATTTGGCGACGTTTCGTTAGGTCCGGTTTTTATTCCGTTCAGTTCGGTAAAATATTATTCGGACCGATATTTAATTCTCCAAAATTATTTTAATTAATTGAGTTAATGATATAATTAGATATTATTAGTGTGTTAAGAATAGATAGGGGTGTGAGGAGCAATTTTGTAGAATTGGGTTTTTCACCCTTGGCTAGTAAGAACACACCTTATAAAAACACTTTCCTCATTTTCTTTCCAACATAACACCAAAAAGCCAAATATAGAAACTTAGAAGAAAAAGAGAGGGTTTTGGTAGAAAAGCAAGGTTGGGTTTGTGGGATCATCAAGAACCATCCAAGCTTTTGAGGTAAGGGGTTTGATTCTCCATCTCATATAGTTAGGGTTTGATAGTTATATTTTGGATTTGGCGAAAAACTGATAGTTGATTCATAGGGTTTTGGTTGGTTGATTGTTGAAATAGCTTAGAAAAGTTGGATTAGGAGTATGGATTATGGGTGTGTTATTGCTATCATTGTAGGAAATGGAAGTTATAAAATGAAAATGGAAAGCTGTAACTGTAAAACATAAAAACCAGAAAACCATTTTACAGGGAAGAAGAAAGAAATTCGGTGGAAGGTGGTGCATGAGGGAGGCGCCCACCTCAAGCTGAGGGGCGGCCGTCCCCCTCCCTGAGGCACCCGCCTCCATGCTAGTAGAAGAACAAGGGACGTTCGTCCCTGTGATGCTGGAGGGAGGAAATGGAAAACGTGGTTTTTCTGTTTTCTGCAGATAAGTTTTCCTGCATAATTTTGTTAAATTAGTTTCTATTTCTTTTCATTTTTCCAATTCCATGTACTACTAGTTAGTATTAATAAAAAATAATTAGGTCATAAGTTAGCCGATTAAATTTAGAACCTGATTATGTTCCGATTTCCCGATTCTGGTAATTTTGGCGACGGACCAAGTTACTCTGAATTCAATGAAAATTGACGTGCTAGCTAAGTTCGATGTGTAGAACGTAGTGGTGAGGTTAGTTTTTCGAAATTACGAGTTTTTATGAAATGACCTGAAATAGGCCAAATTAAGGTTAAATTGAATCGGACCGTGTTTTAGTCGATTTAAGACACGTAGGGACAATCCGATTTCGATGTTAACGATTATGATTAATGTCGATTATTAGGAATGACTTTCGCGACGGTTATTGGTGTTTTGACTACTTTTCCGTTTTTGGAATTTGGTGAATTAATTGATAATGATGTGGTGTAATTAAACATGATGTTTGCGACGGTGTATTTATTAATGAATACTTGATGATATGTGATGCGATGATAGGTTTATCTTGATGTGGATAAATATGGCGATGTGGACTTTATGTCAATTTTTATGAGCGATGATAATGTGTTGTTGTGTTGTCTTAATTTTCGAGTCATACACATTGCATTGGCGACGAGGGCTTTTATGCCAAGCGACGATGGGCTTTTATACCAAGCGACGATGGGCTTTATGCCAGGTGTTCCTAATTATGAACAAAGCGACGGGTAACACATGTATAACATAGTCGTGTCTCATGGAGTCGGTTATGTTTATGTTTGAGTTGTTTGGCATTAGGTTTTTATTGATGAATGATGTTGAATTGCGATGATAAATGATACTTTGTGTTGATGCGAGTATAATGATTATGTGACGAAGTTAAAGTGTTAATTTATACACTAAATGCTAATTTAAAGTATGTAAGCTTTTAATATATGTCGACATACTCTATTTAACTTATATCATTTATAATTCCAAAACTACATATATATATATATATATATATATATATATATATATATATATATATTTTATCATGCCTTTAATTATATGTTTTGGAGTATCTCACCCTTTACTTGTTTCGCCGTTGCCTTTATATTGGTAACGTACAGGTGATCCACGAGGATGATAAGGATTAGCTCGAGTCTCTTTTATTTTGAGTCGCTCTGCTCAGGTCGTAGTAACACTCGGGATTTGGGCGACGTTATTATTTTGATAGGATAGTTTATATATACTCTCTTATGATGTTATAACTTTATGTATTGATGATAACATGATGATATGTATATTTTGTGAACACATCCGCTGTGTTGTGAATAGTCATATGTGTATATGATGAATTATGATATGAATCGGTATATCCGACTTTTGATTTTTGTGATGTGCATTATAATGCAAAGTGATGAAAACGCGAATATGTGATGCCTCAATTTTGTTGGATGAAATTTTGAAACTCTGATATTATTATTAATTACGAGGGGTAGAATTGGGTTGTTACATTAGTGGTATCAGAGCAGGTCGGTCTGTCCGGCCAAGTTGTTGAGTTTGTTGTTGTCTAACAATCAAGTATTGTTATTTGTTGATTCTAATCCTTGTTTTGTAGTGAGCAGAAGTTGTTATGGTTGGAAGGAATGTTGGTTGGAATGATGAGGCTATTGCTGCTGCTATGCAGGCAATAGCTCAGGCTTTCCAACACCCGCCGAATGCTGACGAGAACGCTGGGTCTCGTAGTTTGGCAACCTTCCAAAGAGAAAATCCCCCTACTTTCCAAGGAAAGTATGATCCTGAAGGTGCTCTAACTTGGTTGAAGGAGATTGAAAGAATATTCCGTGTGATGGATTGCACTCCGTGAGAAAATCATATGGTACTCATAAGTTAAGTGAAGAGGCTGATGACTGGTGGGTTGACACCCGTCAGAGGCTTGAAGTTGCTGGTGAGGAAGTGACGTGGGGAGTTTTCTGTAGGGAATTCATGAGGAAGTATTACCCAGAGGATGTTCGGGGAAAGAAGTAAATAGAGTTCCTTGAGCTGAAACAAGGGAATATGTCTATCACTGATTATGCTGCAAAGTTTACTGAGCTGGCTAAGTTCTATCCTCACTATGATGGAGAGAATGCCGAGTTTTCTAAGTGCATTAAAGTTGAGAATGGCTTGCGTCCTGAGATTAAGAAAGTGATTGGTTATCATAAAATCTGTGTCTTTGCGGATTTGATTGATAGCTGTAGAATCTTCAAGGAAGATAGTAATGCACACTATAAGATTATGTCTGATAAGAGGAACAAGGGTCAACAGAGCCGTGGGAAACCTTATGATATTCCACCTTGTAAAGGGAAATAGAAAGCGTTTCAAGGGCAGAGGACTAGTGGGGGAGATGCTCCTGCTAGTATTGTTTGTTACAAGTGTGGGAAACCTGGCCACAAAAGTAATGTTTGTCGAAGTGATGTAAGGGCTAAGGAGAATGAGGTGAGATGTTTCCGATGTGGTGAAGTGGGTCATGTGACTCGTGATTGCAAGCATAAGGTGTGGTCTGTTTTAATTATGGCGAGGGAGGTCACATTAGTTCTCAATGTAAGAAGCCTAAGAGGACTCAAGGAGCAGGGAAGGTGTTTGCTTTGTCGGGTGCTCCGACGGTAAACAAAGATGATCTTGTTCGAGGTACTAGTTTCATTAATAACATTCCTCTTATTACTATTATTGATACTGGTTCTACTCACTGTTTTATTGCCGCTGATTGTGTAAAAAGATTGGGTCTCACTTTGTCATATCTAGATAGAGATATGGTGGTGGAAGTTCCGGCTAAGGGAACGATTACTACTTCTTTTGTGTGTGCAAATTGCCCTTTATCAATATTTGATAGAGACTTTGTGGTGGATCTTATTTGTTTACCGCTTGTTGGGTTGGACGTGGTTCTGGGTATGGATTGGTTGAAAGCTAACTATGTCCATATAAATTGCTATGACAACACTGTGAGGTTTTCTTCCTTAGTGGAAGAAGATCAAACTATGTTGATGTCGACGAAACAATTGAATGAGTTCATGAAAGATGAAGCATTGGTTTTCTTGTTGATGGCGACTCTTTCTGTGGAGAGTCAATCTATGATTGCAAACTTTCCGGTGGTGTGCGATTTTCCCGAAGTATTCCCTGATGAGATTCCTAGTGCACCTCCAGAAAGAGAAGTTGAATTTTCTGTGGATCTTGTCCCTGGTACCAGACCTATCTCTATGGCACCATACAGGATGTCCGCATCTAAGTTAGCAGAATTGAAGAGCCAATTAGAAGATTTTCTCGAGAAGAAGTTTGTTAGACCAAGTGTGTCACCGTGGGGAGCTCCTGTGTTATTGGTGAAAAAGAAAGATGGTAGCATGAGACTTTGTATTGATTATCGTCAGTTGAATAAAGTAACTATCAAGAATAGGTATCCACTTTCTAGAATTGATGATTTGATAGACCGTTTGGTTGGTGCTCGCATGTTTAGCAAGATTGATTTGAGATCGGGTTACCATGAAATAAGGGTGAAAGAAGAAGATGTTCAGAAAACTGCTTTCAGGAGGAGGTATGGACATTACGAGTATTCGGTGATGTCTTTCGATGTCACTAATGCACCGGGAGTATTCATGGAGTACATGAACCGTATTTTCCATCCTTACTTGGATCGTTTCGTGGTTGTGTTCATTGATGATATTCTGGTTTATTCTAAATCGGAAGAAGAGCACGCAGAACATTTGCGCATTGTGTTAGAAGTTCCGAAAGAGAAGAAGCTTTATGCTAAGTTGTCAAAGTGCGAGTTCTGGTTAAGTGAAGTGAGCTTTTTGGGGCATGTCATTTCTGGTGATGGCATCGCGGTTGATCCTTCTAAGGTTGATGTTGTGTTAAGATGGGAAACTCCTAAGTCTGTTACTGAGATTAGAAGTTTCTTAGGTTTGGCTGGTTACTACAGGAGGTTCATTGAAGGTTTTTCTAAGTTGGCACTTCCTTTGACAAAGTTAAATTGTAAAGGAGCTGCTTTTGTGTGGGATGTCAAGTGTGAAGAAAGTTTTGTCAAATTGAAGAAAAGGTTAACAACGGCTCCGATCTTGATTCTACCTAATCCTGAAGAACCGTTTGTTTTTTATTGTGATGCTTCTAAGATGGGTTTAGGTGGTGTGCTTATGCTTCTAGGCAATTGAAGATTCATGAGAAGAACTATCCTACTCACGATTTGGAACTTGCAGTGGTTGTTTTTGTGCTTAATATTTGGAGGCATTATCTTTATGGTTCTAGATTTGAACTATTTAGTGACCATAAAATCTTGAAATACTTGTTTGATCAAAAAGAGCTTAATATGAGGCAAAGGCGGTGGCTTGAATTGTTGAAAGATTATGATTTTTGATTGAATTATCATCCTGGTAAAGCGAATGTGGTGGCCGATGCTTTAAGTCGAAAGACTTTGCATATGTCACTTTTGATGGTGAAATAGTTGGAAATGATTGAACAATTTAGAGATATGAGTCTTGTGATAGAAGTGACGCCGAAGAGTGTTATCTTCGGAATGTTGAAGATCAATAATGATTTCCTTGATAGCATTAGGGAAGCTCAGAAGCTTGATGTGAAACTTGTTGGTTTGTTGGTGGGTATTGGACAAACTGAAAGTGAAGATGTCAAGTTGGATGCTCAGGGTGTTTTGAGGTTCCGAGATAGGATTTGTATTCCTGATGATGTTGATTTAAAGAGAATAATCTTGGAAGAAAGTCATAGAAGCAATTTGAGTATTCATCCCGGAGCGACCAAAATGTATCAAGATTTAAGGAAACTATTTTGGTGGTCGGGTATGAAAAGATAGGTGGCCCAGTTTATTTATGCTTGTTTGACTTGTCAGAAGTCTAGAGTGGAGCATCAGAAACCTGCAGGGTTGATGCAACCGTTAGAGATTCCGGAATGGAAATGCGATAGCATTTCTATGGATTTTGTAACGGGGTTACCGAATACACAAAGAGGACACGATGCGATTTGGGTGATTGTTGATAGGCTTACAAAGTTGACTCACTTTATTCCTATTAACATCACTTATCCCGTATCGAAGTTGGCGGAGATTTATACACATATGATTGTTAGATTACATGGTATTCCTTTGTGTATTGTTTCAGAAAGAGATCTGAGGTTCACTTTTGAATTCTGGAAAAGCTTGCAAGAGGCTTTGGGTTCTAAGTTGAGGTTGAGTTCGGCTTATCATCCTCAAACTGATGGTCAGACGGAAAGGACGATTCAATTGTTGGAAGACTTGTTACGAGCTTGTATTCTTGAACATGGTGGTTCATGGGATACATATCTTCCTTTGATTGAGTTTACTTATAACAACAGTTTTCGTGCTAGTATTGGAATGGCACCGTTTGAGGCGTTGTAAGGTCGGAGGTGTAGAACTCCTTTGTGTTGGCACGAGTCGGGTGAAAGTGTGGAGCAGCTGGTGAAAGCACGACGTGGGAGTTAGAAAGTAAGATGCAGGATTCCTATCCCGAGCTTTTCGAGTCAGGTAATTTCGAGGACAAAACTTTGTAAGTGGGAGAGAGTTATAACGCCCGTTTTATTTAATATTATATTATATTAATATTTTTGAATTACCGTTTGACGATTGTTTTGGCGACGAGAATATTTATATTAATCGATATATCTATTAATATATTTGGCGACGTTTCGTTAGGTTCGGTTTTTATTCCGGTCGGTTCCGTAAAATATTATTCGGACCGATATTTAATTCCCCAGAATTATTTTAATTAATTGAGTTAATGATATAATTAGATATTATTAGTGTGTTAAGAATAGATAGGGGTGTGAGGAGCAATTTTGTAGAATTGGGTTTTTCACCCTTGGCTAGTAAGAACACACCTTATAAAAACACTTTCCTCATTTTCTTTCCAACATAACACCAAAAAGCCAAATATAGAAACTTAGAAGAAAAAGAGAGGGTTTTGGTAGAAGAGCAAGGTAGGGTTTGTGGGATCATCAAGAACCATCCAAGCTTTTGAGGTAAGGGGTTTGATTCTCCATCTCATATAGTTAGGGTTTGATAGTTATATTTTGGATTTGGGGAAAAATTGATAGTTGATTCATAGGGTTTTGGTTGGTTGATTGTTGAAATAGCTTAGAAAAGTTGGATTAGGAGTATGGATTATGGATGTGTTATTGCTAGCATTGTAGGAAATGGAAGTTATAAAATGAAAATGGAAAATTGTAACTGTAAAACATAAAAACCAGAAAACCATTTTACAGGGAAGAAGAAAGAAATTCGGTGGAAGGTGGTGCATGGGGGAGGCGCCCACCTCAAGCTGAGGGGCGGCCGTCCCCCTCCCTAAGGCATCCGCCTCCATGCTAGTAGAAGAACAAGGGACATTCGTCCCTGTGATGCTGGAGGGAGGAAATGGAAAACGTGGTTTTTCTGTTTTTTGTAAATATGTTTTTCTGCAAATAAGTTTTCCTGCATAATTTTGTTAAATTAGTTTTTGTTTCTTTTTATTTTTACAATTCCATGTACTACTAGTTAGTATTAATAAAAAATAATTAGGTCATAAGTTAGCCGATTAAATTTAGAACCCGATTATATTTCGATTTCCAGATTCTGGTAATTACGGCGACGGAGCAAGTTGCTCCGAATTCAATGAAAATTGACGTGCTAGCTAAGTTCAACAGGTAGAACGTAGTGGTGAGGTTAGTTTTTCGAAATTACGAGTTTTTAGGAAACGACCCGAAATAGGCCAAATTAAGGTTAAATTGAATCGGACCGTGTTTTAGTCGATTTAAGACACGTAGGGACAATCTGATTTCGATGTTGACGATTATGATTAATGTCGGTTATTAGGAATGGCTTTCGCGACGATTATTGGTGTTTTGACTACTTTTCCGTTTTTGGAATTTGGTGAATTAATTGATAATGATGTGGTGTAATTAAACATGATGTTTGCGACGATGTATTTATTAATGAATACTTGATGATATGTGATGCGATGATAGGTTTATCTTGATGTGGATAAATATGGCGATATGGACTTTATGTCAATTTTTATGAGCGATGATGATGTGTTTTTGTGTTGTCTTTATTGTCGAGTCACATACATTGCATTGGCGACGAGGGCTTTTATGCCAAGCGACAATGGGCTTTATGCCAAGTGTTCCTAATTATGGATAAAGCGACGGGTACCACATGCATAACATAGTTGTGTCTCATGGAGTCAGTTATGTTTATGTTTGGGTTGTTTAGCATTGGGTTTTAATTGATGAATGATGTTGAATTGCGATGATAAATGATACTTTGTGTTGATGCGAGTATAATGATTATGTGACGAAGTTAAAGTGTTAATTTATACACTAAATGCTAATTTAAAGTATGTAATATTTTAATATATGTTGACATACTCTATTTAACTTATATCATTTATAATTCCAAAACTATATATATATATATATATATATATATATATATATATTTTATCATGCCTTTAATTATATGTTTTGGAGTATCTCACCTTTTACTTGTTTCGTCGTTTCCTTTATATTGGTAACATGCAGGTGATCCACGAGGATGATAAGGATTAGCTCGAGTCTCTTTATTTTGAGTCGCTCTGTTCTGGTCGTAGTAACACTCGGGATTTGGGCGACGTTATTATTTTGATAGGATAGTTTATATATACTATCTTATGATGTTATAATTTTATGTATTGATGATAACATGATGATATGTATATTTTGTGAACACATCCGCTGTACTATGAATAGTCATATGTGTATATGATGAATTATGATATGAATCAGTATATCCGACTTTTTATATTTGTGATGTGCATTATAATGCAAAGTGATGAAAATGAGAATATGTGATGCCTCAATTTTGTTGGATGAAATTTTGAAACTCTGATTTTATTATTAATTACGAGGGGTAGAATTGGGGTGTTACACTTAACACTCGTTATTTGCCAAGTCAAAGGAGAATGGGAAACCCGCAATGAAAAGTTGATTCCTTATAGAGATCACGTTTTGAAACTAGTACCATATTTCGATGAAATCACATTCCATCACATTCCTAGGGAGGAAAATCAACTAGCTGACGCCTTAGCCACTTTATCTTCAATGTTTAAGGTCAAGTGGGCTAATGAGGCACCTACCATAACTATTGAGCGTATGGAAGAACCAGCTTATTGTTTGTCGATTGATGATGAAAAGGATGAAAAACCCTGGTTTTATGATATCAAACAGTACCTAGAAAAAAATGAATACCCAGAAGGAGCATCTATCATTTATAAGAAGACTTTGAGGAAGTTGTCTGCCAATTTTTTCTTAAGTGGAGAAGTATTATATAAGAGGAATGTTGATTTGGTCTTGCTCAGATGCGTGGATAGACACGAAGCAGATAAACTTGTCAAGGAAATTCATGAATGCTCTTTTGGTGTGCATGCAAATGGGCATGCGATGGCAAAGAAAATTCTAAGAGTAGGGTACTATTGGATGACTATGGAAACAGATTGCGTTGTTCATGCCATGAGATGCCATAAGTGTCAGGTCCATGCTAACAAGGTGCACATGCCACCTTCCCCTCTAAATGTCTTGACCTCACCATGGTCGTTTTCTATGTGGGGAATAGATGTGATTGGAATGATGGAGCCGAAAGCTTCTAACGGACATCGTTTCATACTAGTTGCCATCGACTACTTCACCAAGTGGGTGGAGGCCGCTTCATATGCCAATGTGACAAAACAAGTGGTCACCCGATTTATCAAGAATGAAATAATTTGTCGCTATGGTACTCCTAGCAAGATTATAACTGATAACGGGACGAATCTGAACAATAAGATGATGAAAGATTTATGTGATAACTTCAAGATAGAACATCATAACTCATCCCCTTATAGGCCAAAAATGAATGGTGTCGTCGAAGCAACTAACAAAAATATCAAGAAAATTCTTCAGAAGATGGTAAAGACATACAAGGATTGGCATGAGATGTTACCCTTCGCTCTGCACGGATATAGGACGTCTATTCGCACTTCAACAGGGGTAACGCCTTACTCCCTTGTTTATCGTATGGAGGCGGTACTTCCTATAGAGGTTGAGATTCCTTCCCTCAGAATTCTAATGGAAACAGAGTTAGAAGAAGCATAATGGGTTCGGAATAGGTACGACCAACTCAATTTGATCGAAGATAAAAGGTTGACAGCACTTTGTCATGGACAACTATACCAGAAAAGAATTAAGAGAGCTTTTGACAAAAAAGTACATCCTAGAGGATTCAAGGTAGGTGAGCTAGTACTGAAAAGGATTATTCCTACTCAGAAAGACCCTCGTGGAAAGTGGGCCCCAAATTACGAAGGACCATATGTGGTGAAAAAAGCTTTCTCCGGTGGAGCTCTCATTCTCACAAACATGGACGGAGAAGACCTGACACATGCCGTCAACTCAGATGCAGTCAAGAAGTATTATGTCTAATAAAAATATATGGATAATAAAGCTCGCTAAGTTAACTCGAAAGGGTAACTTAGGAAAAAGTTAGCATCCCGGTGAGTCCAAGAGAATATTGGCTCAGGCAAAAATTAGGGATAGTAAAATTATGTCCGGTAAGTCGAAAACCCGAAAGGGCGGCTTAAGCAAAAAAAGGGTATGTCTCCCGGTGAATTGAATTTCCAACAAATCAATTCACACAAAAGTTAGGGAATATCCAATGACATAAGATTGCAGTGTGTAAGCCTACGTCGCCACCTAGCTTGGATGAAAGGAAGCAGTCTACTCACCGTCTACGGAAGCAAAGTGATGAAGAATAGAGGTCATAGGGGAACATAGCAGACGTTGTAATTCAATGAAAATTCAGTAAAAAAAAATCTTTTGTTGCCAATTACTTATCTTTCTTTTGTAAGTTTCTCATAAAGGAACTCACATCTTCATGTACGAACCTCGATGTATGAGTTATTCTTCTCATCAAATAAATAAAATTGTTCAGTTGAACGTTTCTTCATCAATTATTTTGTTTCTGTTTGTTTACTTAATGTCGCTTTATATTCTTGATAAAAAAGAAAAGTAATGTTTTTTTAGGAAAAAAAAAGAATTAACAAAAGCTTTTTAAAAAATAAAAAAAACTTACTTAAAGTTAGTTTGACTATGAAATGTTGAGGAATTAGTCAGAGTTGTGTTTCCACCCGAGATAGGGGGCATTTCCCATCAAATTATTATTTACCCAAGCAAGTCAAGAGTTGATGCTCTCTTTTCTACAAAAAAAATCAACATACAATCCTTTCAGTGGCGAAGTCAACAACTAGAGTCTGATCGATCATATTCATGGTGCCAGATTTATTCTCTCTCAAACTAATGGTGTCGGAAATTCGGTTTGATAACCAATGCATCAACCATTAAATCCATGCATTCACATTACATTCATGCATAGACCCCAACCCAGACTCGGGACTTTCAGAATGAAGTCGGTATTTTATTTCCAATCAAAATCAGATTTCGTAGATCATGACAATTTAGTTCTTCTCCCCAGTGCAATTTGACTGCTTCTTCAAAATAAATCAGCAGTAACGTCAACCCTCAAGCTAATTTTCTTCCCCAGGGAAGTGATTGATTATCCCCAGTGAACTCTTGTGTCAACGGAATTTTCTACTTGTATTTCCCCAGTGATCTTCCCCACAGAGTTATCTTCAGAAGTTTTCTCCATTAAAGCTTCATCTTCTCCCCAAGCAAGCCTTCTCCATCAAGGATTACCATCGCGGTATCCCCAGTGTTGTTATTCTCAACCAAGATCTGTTCAGATTCTTGTATATGACAATCTCTCAGTAAGTCTTAAAGTGGCTATAGTCCTCTATGGACCCGATTTTATGAGGTGTTCCTAGTTAATCTCCCTGTGAGCCTCTGGTGTGTTTATTTACCCAGTGAGTTCTAAGCCATCCGAGCACGCACGAGAACTATGGATGGAGAAGATTTCCCTCATCCTATGAACGCAGACAAAATCAAAAAATACTACGCAGAAATGAGACCCACTAGGTCGACTGGCCTAGGAAAAAAAAAGGGCGTCCTGGCGAACCAAAAGGGTTTGGGAAAAACTTAGGGACATATATATATATATATATATATATATATATATATATATAATGTACATCCGGCAAGTCGAAAACCTACAAAGGAGGCTTGGGCAAAAAAGGGTATCCCGGTAGACTGAAAACCCGAAAGGGCGGTCTAGGAAAAAGTTAGGGATTAAAAGCGTATGACTATGTCTCATCAAGATCATCTACTTACAGACTATACTATTATCAGCTTCAAATGGCGCAGATAAATTCAATCACCTTCTTCTGGAAGTAAGAAGATGAGATAGTCGACAATATATGAGCAATAGCAGAGTTGAAACTCGATGAGATTGTTTCCACATAGCTTTTACTATTTTCCAAATGTTTCCGACAATTTCCTCTTACTAGGGTATTTGTCTCTCTATATACGAACTGCCTGTCTATAGGCCCCTTTTCAAAATTAATACAATTCCCTTTTTTCCAGTTTCAAACTTTTTACTTTTATCTGTTTTGTCTGCATAAGTCCAATGATTGCTTTGAATGATTATATGCATCCGACGATGAAGATTTGTTCACAAATACATGAAAAGCGAACAAAAACAACAATTATTACAGGCTCTAGGAATTGAGATGACAACCAAAGTCACCAGCACATCCCCACAGAGTCATTTTTACAAAAATATTCCCACAGAATAATCTCTAAAATCCCCACAGAGGCATCTCCCCACGACAGAGACAGATTTCCCAACAAGACTACTACTCTATCGTCTCCTTTCAGCAATGACCAATGCTTTTGTTCATCACGTTAGTCCCCGAGCAGTGATCCTATGAACTCATCACGTTAGTCCCCGAGCAGTGATCCTATCAACTCATCACGTTAGTCCCCGAGCAGTGATCGTATCAACTCATCATGTTAGTCCCCGAGCAATGATCGTATAAACTCATCACATTAGTCCCCGAGCAGTAATTGTATCAACTCATCGCGTTAGTCCCCGAGCAGTGATCATCTTATCAACTCATCACATTAGTCCCTGAGCAATGATTGTCTACATTGTCACGTCAGTCCTCGCGCAGTGAACGTCAACCTTGTTACATTGGTCCCCGAGCAGTAACCAATCATCAACCAACTTATTATGTCCGTCTCTGAGCAGTAATAGGTTATACAAGATCACATCATTCCCCAATAAGATTCACACACGAGATGTTCATCCCTAGCTGAGTATCTCTCAAGGATTATCATTCCCGGTAAAATCAGTATCCAGGCCCGAAACTCGGTGAGATAGTGCTTCGGAGGAATTCACATCTCTTGTTCCCCAGTCAGGGTCTCCAACAACAACATCTCCAAGTAGAAATCAAAAACCCTCGGCAGAACATTCCCATCTTCTTCAAGATTGATATGTTTTGAAATACCACAACATCTACACTCGTACTTCATTCATAAAAAATCATAACATGTGCATATATCATTCATGAGCATCATTACATACTTATATGCATCATAACATGCATAAAACTAACCTCATCCTTTCATGTTAAATTCTCAAACAGGTGAAAGTTATTCACAAATTTCCAGACAGAAGGTCAAAGATTAATGCCCGAAACAAGATGGGAAAACTACCTGAATGACCAGACGAGCTTACCAATAGACAGCAAGATATAAATTAGTACCCAAAATAAGACGGGAAAACTATCTACATCCTGATGAATACTCATTTCAGATAAAGCCAAGAAGAAGGTTTATTCTGACTCTTTCTTATCATCAACTACTCCAGATGGCATCTTTAAGCCCATCTCCGACTACATATGGTAATCTCTCCACCTGCAGAATGCTGCATATTTGGTTAAAAATCAATACATAGCAGTAACCTCATTCAAAGACGAGCATGGAGTCTAACGTACGACTCACTCCCTAACATAAGCTTCTCCAAATGGCATCTATAAGCCCATTCCAGTACATCGTCAACGGACGATCTCATTCCATGCACCAGCGAGTACAAATTTTCAGGTGTACTAGAGTGTTCAATCATCTTCTACCTTCAAGTCACGAAAGACAAGCATACCAATCTAACCCTTCAGGTACAAGAAGATTGAACAGGGGAAACTGTTGTACCCCAAAATTTTCCCTCATATTTTTTCAAGTCAAACCACATCTCCATACTCAAGAATTTCTCAAGGGTTGACCAGATGAACCCTCTCCTAAGCAATCAACCCAAAATTAGGGTTTTGAATCTCTCAAGTCAAAGATGAGTTCCATTTCCTCAAGTGATTATCAACCCTCTTCATATGTCTCAAGGTATCACCATGTCAAGTTTCAAGCCTCACAACTCAAGTTTGCTCAGTCAATTGCTCAAATGGTTGAAAATCAGCTGTATTGGATAAAAAGTCAACTATGGTCAACATACAGTCAAACTTCATCATTTTTGGTCAACATCAAGATTTTGAAGTCATATCCATCATTTGATCAAGGGTTGATCATGATTCATCAAGAAAACTCAAGGTCTAATCAAAAGTCAAAGTTTCTAAATTAGGGTTTCTTGATAAAAAGTCAACAGAACTTTGATCAGGCATAACTTTCACATACTTTATCAGAAATTTTTCCACCAAAGCTCATTTTGAATAGAATTCAATTCTCTACAAATTTTTGTATCACAAGCTTTGGCCAAAAATGCTTCATTTGAGAGTTATGGATCAAGATATTATAGGTCCTTCTAAAAGTCAACAAAAAGTCATCTTTTTCAAAAGAAGTGTACATGAGCATGGAAACTTCAATTAAAGATGAAACTAAAAGGAGTGTTTATAGGACATCTTGAGCTTTCTAAAAAGTCCAAAAATACTTCAAAATATTGAAAATTGAGCAAGATACAACTTGTGCAAGTTTAGGAAATTTGAAGAAGTGCATGAAGAGAAATAGCAAGCAAATTCAAATTTTCTTCAAATGGGCCATAGTTTTTATGATTCAAACTTATTTCTAACATGGCCCATAATCTCTAATCTCACTTGCACGCCATTCCTTCATTTATTTAATTTATTTTTGAATTAAAACATTAAAATTCAATTTAAATTAAATAAAATGCAACTATACAAGCAAGACATGTTGGGCTTATGTTTTGATTGTCTTGGAGGCCAAGGAAGTCCATTATAAGTTGGAAAAACGCATGGAGCTTGACTAAGGAAAGATTGAGCCAAATATGGAAGATTTGGATAAGAAACTTCAATCAAATATTTTGCATTGAAGAGGATATATTTTCCTCTCAATATTTGACCTAATCTCATGCCCTATATATACACAACACCTTCAGACATCAAAAGGACGAATCCTTGTAGCCAAGAGACTAGGGTCCTTGCTCGAAAATTTCAAGCAAAACTTGCACTTTCGAATTCCAATTTACATCCGTCCTCAAGCACTTCCAAGCCTTTATTTGTGTTCTTGAGGTATAGTAGGGTAAGAATGGATCAATACCCATGGCTAAAACGCTTTGAATCACATGCTTCATGAACTCCGATTGCATCATACCTTTGAATCTCATATTTTGCATTTTATCATGTTTTAATGAGAACTAACCATACTAATATGTTCCTGAGATTCATTAGAACATGTTTGATCCATCGTTTGCAAGGTTTAACGTGCAAATCGAGAAACACCATCATTAGGGCATAAGCTTGATGAAGCTTTGGATTCCACGATACAAACATTTTTAGGGAAAACTAACCCCACCATCATGATCGCAGGGTCCAATACAATCGATCTGAACTTTTATTTTGCATTAATTGATGCATTTTACAGGTTTTTAGGTTTGGAGCTAGCCGGGGAAGATGACCGGAGCCCTAGCTCTGGCGAAGGACTCCATCGGTTGATCGGATGACCGCATGCGTGGCATGATCCCTCCTTCTGATTGGCTATCATAACAAAATGGGGCCCATGTGCACTTGTTTTGAAAACTCAAAATGAAACACACGTATCATATATAATCCAACGAACCTAATTCAATAATAGATGAACATCATAGCTCAGATGGCAGCGCGCTCTCCCTGGTAACCATAGGTCCTGGGTTTAAGCCTCCCATGGACCTTTTTTCCTGATTTTGTCTCTTTTTTTCAATTTCCTAACCATTTGTCTTATTATTTTCTTAATTAATTAACTAATTCATCTTTAATTAACCATTATCATAATTAGGTTAAATAATTAGTTAAAATTAGGATTAATTTCACAATTAACTTTTTTCTATTTTAATTAATTTGATTAGTTTAATTTAGGATAAATATTATTTAATTTAAATTAAATTTTTTTATTAATTAAAATCAATTAGACTTAGAGTTTTCCGATTCACCCAATTTTTCACATAGTAATTAGGTTAACCTAACCAAAACCTTTTTTCTACTAACCCTAAAATATTTTTCACTAACATCTAAAAAGATTTTCTATTATTTATTTACTATCTTGCAATTTAAATTCTAGAAATTGTTGTATAGGTCATAAAGTTTTTTGTAATAGCGTAGATTTATCTTCTGCCTTTACTTTCCGCACCTCATATTATATAACTGCCCCAAAGCCATGTAATAGCGTAGGACATTTAGTTTCCGCACTTTATTTTCCTGAAAATATTAAACTGCTTAGATGTATGCTAACTAGGGTTTGTATGGCAAGATTAAAAACAATCTTAGAATAACGCTAATTGAAAGATAAATATATGAATTGAACACACTCCTTGCACCCACTCACACCCTTATGGTATCCTCTCTTGTTGCCTTTTGAATAACAACGGTCATGTCCCTTGAACGTTGGGGTACCATTAGCAAAGATGCTTATGAATAACATCATCATAGTCCTTTCATCACAAAGATCATAGTTCCTCGATGACCCTCAATGTTGCCTACGAATATATGATCTCGTCCCTCGGGTGTTGCCTACAAATAAGTGATGATCGTCCCTTCGAATTTCTAAGGTATCCCTACTTGTTGCCTTTAATGATCATACGATGACCCTACGATTGTCCCTTCACATCCAACGGATAAAGTTACCAACCAACTATTGGTATAGATAGCCTTATTCTAAAGGAGAAGGAAAAATAACAAGAAACGACCAATCTGAATAGGGAAATAAGACTCTATTGCTTGCTCCAATCAACAAATACTTTTCACACCTCATAATTCTATTCAAAAACTTTTCAAACAAACACTTTGTATACATTCCAGCGAGAATCATTACGAAGTTAAACATTTTCCAAACAAATATTTTCAAACACTTCGTATACATTCCAACAAGAATCATTACGAAGTCAAAGCGAAATACTTTTCAAATACTTTTCAAATACTTTTCAAAATACTTTTCAAATAACATACACACATAAAGAAAATTTTCAAAAGTGAGCTAAGCAATTAATAGCCCGTAGATAACTACGGATGGAAAGAGTGCTAATACCTTCCATTTTCATAATTACCTCCCTTACTCAGAATCTAACAAAGGTCTTTCCTGTTCTTTTCCTTTTTCCTTTATTGGATAAAGGAAAAGTCGGTGGCGACTCTTGCTATCCGCAACATTTGCGATAAAACGCAAAACAAACAAGTAAGTTCTATCACCGTGTTATACTACTGCGATTAGTTCGGCGAGAGTCGGTCGATCGAAAATGCACTGATACAGGGATGGGAAATCGACGACCAAGAATTGTGTTCTGATTGACCTATCAATCTCTTCGGCCCCGAAGGTCACGATCAATTCAACGTATACCCATGGTTTTGTTGTGGAGCCATTGAATCCCTGTAGATCCGAGTCGATGTAATGAGTTAGGAGGGTCTCATTCAGTTGTAACACGCGGAAGAGCTGGGTGTACATGATATTGGTCGAACTTCCCTAGTCGACAAATATACGTATGACATCGAAGTTAGCCATCCGAGCACGCACGAGCAGAGGAATATTTACGTTGGGGGCGCCCCGCGGTAGTTCCTCCTTGTAGAAGGCCAGTGGGTGAGACTTGCCTTGAATTTTGTTGAGGGTGGCGCCCATATCTGAACTTGTCTTGACGAGATTGTTAAACCTTCTTTTAATTGATCCGATGGAGTTCTAGGTGAACCCTCTACCGGAGATGACCATGGCCGTTGGGAATGACTCCCAGGGGCTGTGGGAGGCGAAGTACGCGAGAGTAGTATTAAGGTCAGGAAAGATGAAGTCTTCTGGCCTAGAAATGCTCATCGCTACGGGCATGAAAGACTCTTCAGCAGATTTTTCTTCCTCGGATTTATTGGACAAGGGAGCTTCCTCTTTTGCAGCATCTTTCTTCTTGTATTGTTTTAGATGCCCGTCTCTGATTAGAATTTCAATTGCATCCTTTAGGTGGATGCAGTCATCTGTCACATGCCCGTGACTTCTATGAAATCTACAATATTTACTTTTACCGGTCCCTGGTTTTACCGGTGTCTGCCAGGGGAAATGCACCCCGCCCGGTTTGAACTCGGAGTTTGCATAGTCGGTTAGAATATGTTCTCGAGATGTGGTGAGAGGGTGCAGTCGCTGAATTGACCTACTGGCCCCTTCTGGTCCCGGGGAATCACAGGGTTTGTCCTCCCGTCTACTCTCCCCCCTCAACGAGATGTCGAGGGGTCTTCATTCTTTGAGCGCTTGACAATCTCCGTATGTCGGGTATCGCGGGCACAGTTAGCGGCTTCCTTCTCCTCGTATTGGATGTATGCTTGGGATTTCAGGACGAAAGCATCCAATGTTGAGGGAGTTTCAATGCCTATGGCCTTCACGAAATCGCTGCGGGGGCGCAGTCCTCTTTCGAGGAGATATTGTTTCATATCGTCTGTTGTTGATACTTGGACGGATTCTTGATTGAACCTCTCGAAGTAGGCTTGGAGGGATTCTTCTTTACCCTAGATGATGGCTTCTAAGGATGCCTCTGACTTTGGGTGACGCCGGGAGGCGGTGAAATGTTTGGAGAGTAGTCTCCCAAATGCTTCCAGGAGGTGACCGACCCATCAGGCAGGCTTTTATACTAAGCCATGGCTCCCTTCCTCAGGGTCCTAGAAAACAAGCAACATTTGATGGCTCCTGGAACTCCTCGATAATCAAGCAAGGCATCGGTGTTCTCGATGTGCTCATCTGGGTCAGTGGTGCCGTCATACTGTCCGAGCCTGAGAGGCTTCTCTAGACCGGGTGGAATAGGGATATCCATGATAGCCCGACGTAAAGGGCCATGGATCTCATCTTCATCGCTATGGTCGGGAGAGAGGGAGACAGATCGGTGACTTCTTTTGTGATGTGGGTAGAGATTAATATTCTTCCTTGATCTAGGCGACGGAGAATGGTCGTGGGAGCGATGTGGTTCGTTCTTCGTCTTCTTGTGCCAAGGAGATCCCCGATTTTTTTGAGGAGGGGTGTGCCCCCTTTTCTTCAGAAAAGATCGTTCGGGGTGATCCTGATTCCAAGCAGGTCTTCTCGACGAGGGGCTGTGGAAGGTGACCGTTTTAGGTTTCCGAGGTGGATATGAGGGACATATCTTTTCCAGAGCCTCGATGTGTTGACCCTGCGGGAGGAGGAGGCTGTTTGTATGATTAAGGGTAGATAGAATAGCAGCTAACGCTAGGTTCGCGTTGGTCGGTAGTGGTGCCGAGGGCAGAGGGATGATGGGGTCGTCAACCTGGTTCCTGGATTTTTTGTTATCTAAGAGGGGATCTTGGGCGCCAGCATCGTCAGAATCTGGGGAGGTGATCCTGAAGTCCCTGGATTCTATGAGGTCCTCAAGACGAGGAGAGGAATCATTCATGTCCGTCTTTCGGACAGGTGAAAGAAAGGTCTTGCCAGAAAGGAGTTGATCATTGTTATTAGTCATCTCGTTGGGAGTTTGGAAGTATCTTTGATCTTCTGATATCGATATGATAAATGAAGATTTGGAAGATTGATTCCCACAGACGATGCCACCGATCTGAACAAATGATCAGAATCGGAGACGTTCGGAACGGTTGAAGATCCTTCAAGCAAGTTGATGTTGAGTATGGGATGATGTACCTGCAAGGCAATCTGATGCTAAAGTAAGCAAATGTTTAAAGAAATAATAGTGAATATTAGGGTTTTGAGTGTAAGAAAGTGATACATTCCTTTAGAAAGTGATGTACCTACTTAGAAAGTGATGTACCTACTTAGAATTGGTCGTTTTCGTGTATCATTTTACGTTCCTTTAGAATAGCGCTATCCATACCATTAGTTGGTAGGTAACTCTATTTGTTGGATGTAAGCGGGACATTCGAAGGGACATCGGATGGTCATAGAAGGCAACTTGTAGGAAGTATCCTAGCACATTCGAAGGGACTATCATCATTTTTCGTAGGCGATAATCGAGGGTCAAGATCATGTATTCGTAGGCGACATCGTGGGTCTCATGATCTTTGTATCGAAGGGACTATGATGAGTTGTTTTGAAGGCAACGGTGCTAGAATACCTCTACATTCGAGGGACTTGACCATTTGAATTCGTAAAGGCAACGAGAGAGAATTACCCTAAGGGGTGCATGTGTAAAAAGAGTGTGTTGATTTCAGATTCATGTTATCTTGAAAATTAGAGTGAGCTATGTTGATTTTATCTTGCCATACACGCCTAATTACTAGCAGTTCATAGGGTGCAGAAATTAAAATGCGGGAATATAAAGTGCGGAAAGATAAATCCTACGCTATTACATGGCTTTGGGGCAGATACATAATTTAAAATGCGGAAAATAAAAGTCTTAATTAAGCTATTACATCCCATGAGCAATTACATAATTGGAAAAAAGAAAACGATAAAAAGAAATCGTCCGAAACAAGATAACCTGTGAAAAGATGAGAAATCGGGGAAATTCAAAGAAATCGAACAAGAGAAAAATGTTAGCAAAAATGATAATTTTTAAATGAGAAAAATATTTCATGCTGGAAATAACATTAATATGCTAAAATAATTTTTTGGGATTTTTTGGAGTTAATTTAATAATTAAAAACTAATTAAAAGTGATTTAAATGATAAATTAACAATTAAATTAAATATGCATGCAAAAATAATATTTTAAATTTTATAAATTAAATAAACATTTTCTGAAATAATGCAAAAAGAAAAATATTTTTTGATGTTTTTTAATGCATGATAAAAAATTAAGAAAATAAATTAAAATGAATGAAAATATTGAATAAAAAAGAAAATATGAAAATAGTTTGAAGTATGAAGCTTGTGAAAAGAAAAAGCAAAACCGGTCCTGGCATGGTTCGAACTGGGTACCCTTGAGAGCATCTTCAACAGCTAGCGCCTTAACCATTGGGACACTTGACACTTGGTGTTTTAAAAAACAAAATCAATTGTTTTTGAACGTACGCGTGTCATGGATTCAGATTCAAACCCAGTCAGCCGTGTGTGGTCCCCAGTTTGAATACATGAGCGAATCAGAGGCCACGATAACGCCACGCCTGCCTCCCACCGGAGTCCAATGGTCAACGACGCCAGAGCCCTAGCTCCGGTCGTCTTCTCCGACCATATGATTTTCCAACCTGCAAAAATAAGCGAAATAAACAAGAAAGGAGGACCCTACCCCCCTAAATCGGACCTTCTGAATCCAATGGTGCTATTGGTTTGCCCTGAAAACGCCTGTATTAACCGTTTCGATTCAAACAGTTTGAAATAACCTAACCATGGCAAAACGCGATTCCTACGTGTATGCTTGCATGAGATGCATCATTCATGATCTATTGAGTGTCCTGAATCCATACAAACAAGCAAGAACGATTAACAATGCATGAAACACGAAAATCAAATTCAAGGAATTTACCAAACCGGTGAGAGCTAGCTGGCACGATTCAGAGCGATTTGACTTCGAGCAAGAGATGGTTTCGACTGCTGGGAACCTCAAGGAGATGTTTGAATGCTTAGAACTCCTTGAAATTGGCTGGAGAATGGATTTCGATTTTTGAAAATTCTTGAAAAATTTTGGCAAAATAAGGGTTGTGTTTTTGGCTAGGGTTTCGTGTGGCTTGTGATACAGCTTGCTGGCTATTTATAGAGTGAATTAGGAGAGGAAAAAGAAGGAAAAAAGATTTGGTTTTGAATGTGCATTGAATATTTTTCAAATAAAATCAAAATTTGGAAAAAAATTTGATTTTCTTCTTAATGAGAGCAAGCACGAAATTGGCATGTATCATGGGCTTCCTTGGACCTCAAGTTTGATATAAATTCACTCCTTTTGGAAAAAAATCTTATTTTCATATTTTATATAATTTAATTTTGAATTAAATGGTTTTAAATCCAAAAATAAATTAATAAAATAGAAAATTTCCATGGCCAAGCATCAATGGGTCACAAATAACATCATGAACAAGTTTGGATCATAAGATTATAGGCCCATTTGAAAAATTTTGCATTTTGACCAATATCTCCTTTTGTGCAATTGTCCAAAAATGCCCAACTTCTGAATAGTGTATCTTGCTCAATTTTCTACATTTTTTAGTGTTCTTGGACTTTTGTAAAGCTCTAAGAGTCCTCTAACCAACCTCTTTGGTTTCATCTCAATTGGAGTTTCCATGCTCAATATATCTTCAAAACAAAATGTTGACTTTTTTGTTGACTTTGAAAAGGACCTGTAATGTTTTGATCCATACCTTCCAAATGAAGCATTTTTTGAACATTCTTGTGAGACATGAAGTTGTAGAGAATTGAATTTCCTTAAAAACAAGGGGTGGTGGAAAAATTTCTGAGAAAGTATGAAGAAGTTATGCCCAGTCAAAGTTTGGTTGACTTTTCACTGAGAAACCCTAATTTAGAAAGTTTGACTTTTGAGCAAATCTTGAGTTTTCTTGATGAATCATGATCAACCCTTGATCAAATGATAAATGTAACTTCAAAATGAGGATGTTGACCAAAAATCAGGAAGTTTGACTGTATGTTGACCACAATTGACTTTTTGTCCAATAAAACTGATTTTCAACCATCTGAGCAATTGTCTGAGGAAACTTGACTTGTGAGACTTGAAACTTGACATGGAGAATCTTTGAAGCATATGAGGAGGCATGAAGACCATTGGAGATGTTGGAAGTCCATCTTGATCTGAGAAATACCAAACCCTAGTTTGGGTTGATTGTCTAGGAGAGGGTTTGTCTGATCAACCCTTGAAGAATCCTTGAGTATGGATGTATGAAATATCTTGAGAAGATGGAGGGCAAATTTTGGGGTATGACAGTGTCGAGCAGAGGATGTCGTGCGGTTGATGAAATAGGCAGGTGGAAGCCCTCAGTGGGTTATCGGATCTCAACGGATAGAAGTATCCTGAGATAGAAGGATCTGCCCAACAGACATTCGAAAAGTGCAGAACAGGTATTGTTGTCATGATCCTTATTTTTTAAAATCTTTTGAAAAAATATATTTTATATAACATATTTTTTTAGGTAATATTTCTCCAACAATAATTAATTTATTTTTGTTTACTTATAAAAACAAAATGAAATTTATAAGAAAGAAAAATCTTTATTGAACAATGAGTAGAAACTTATCATTCAATTCCTATCTCTATATTATTTTTTAGAAAAGGCAATAATTTAATGACGATATGAAAATATAAATTGGATGACAATATGAAAATATAAATTGGATGACAATAATAAATTATGTTAAAATTTTAATTTATAAAAAAACATTAGTATTGTTTTTGATAAAATGTAATTAGTTATACAAAAAAAATACAAATATTCAAAAAATAAATAAATTATGATTATTTTATAAAATATTTATTTAAAACAATATTATAAACTTTGATGAAAATATATATATATATATATATATATATATATATATATATATATATATATATATATATATATATATATATATATATATATATATATATATATATATATATATATATATATATATAGAGAGATCAAATTACACTTGAAGAGTTACACCATGAGTTACACTCGATCAAAGAAGTCACTTCGGATTAATATTTTTTAAAATCAACCGTTGGATTGAAACATATCACCATATAGATCATACCTATAAAGTTTAATATCAATCTATAATGATTTACTATGTCATTGAACTACATCAAAATTAACGTTATAGGTGTGATCTATATGATGATATGTTTCAATCCAACGGTTGATTTTAAAAAATATTAATCCGAAGTGACGTTTTTCAGCGAGTGTAACTCATGGTGTAACTCTTCGAGTGTAATTTGATCCCTCCTCATATATATATATATATATATATATATATATATATATATATATATATATATAATATATTATGCCATAATATAGGAAAATATATTTAACTCCTTATAATAAGAATTTAAGATGATTTATTTTAATTTCAAACTTATATATAAAAAATATTTATTTAAATTTTAAAACAAATTATATGTAACACCCCGTAAATATATGTCTAGAATAATATACAGTGATGCTATAAATGGTAAAAGAACCATACAACTAGATGAAAAAGGAAAAAATTTAAAATTGACCTATTCCTGAAAAATAATAAGAGGATTATGGTGAGATTACTAAATCTCAGTGATCCTCCTTATCTTAGGGGTTCGCTCGGTTATACAGGGTAAATGTATCAAAAACGGATCCGCCGAGGATCCATGTTTGTATCTCAAGGCTCGGTACAAGTACACAGAAGGTTAGCACCACCATTAGAAGCCCCATGATTATCCAATAAGGTGATAACAACACAAATCCGACAAAAAGGCCATAAGCAATCGACACATAGCCCGGAACAAGACCACAAACAATCGGCACATAGCCCGACACAAGGCCATAAATAATTGACACATAGCCCAACACAAGGCCACAAACAATATACAGACCCGTACCCGTGTACGAGGAATCCAAAAGTGAGTTCTGCCTACCTAATAGACTACACTTTCTCATCCTCGGTGAGTCACCCTCATGCATCCCTTCAAGAGACTTGTACCAACACACTGCAGACGAGTCAGATCATTCCTAATTGTAATTCAATCTGTGACGAGTAGATTCTGAAGCGACGTTGCCTACATGGAGTCTCCTCCTTGTCTATCATCCATACGCACGTGTGATCCTATTCGGCGCATAGCCATCATTAGGTACAAAACTCCATCTTGTCAACACGAGCCCACCGAGCGAAAGCCTAGTGGTGAAGCCTATGTGGCACCACTAGAGGTGAGTTGAGTCCGAGGATTGCATATGTGGCAACTTTCCTCCCCACCATACCAAGCACGCCGATGTGATCCTCACAAGCAGGGAAATGCCTCGAAGGACCCCCAACTGCACATCATAATGGTAGCTCAAATGTGCATGACATACTCACAACATATATTAAGGTATCCCAGATCACATAGCAAGGCACAAACTACATATCACATAGCAAATAGTCATGGTCATAAGTGATTTACCATCTATTAGTAGGCCCACTCCGATTCAAGCATATGTCATTTAATCAAGCGCATCAAGCCACAAGGCAAACACATCTGAATCGTTTACCCCGAAAAGAACGGAGTCCAAGATTCATACATTTATCCATCACATGACATAATTCAAAAATGACATGTTTTAAAACTCACATTATCCATGATCATACAAGGTACATATAACATGATACATGTATATCACGAGTAATTTGAACGGAACAACACCTTCGACCCAATGGAAACAATCCTTCGGTATTAAGGAGATTGAAACATATTAAAGCTACCAATAGTATTCTCATTCAAGGGTTACTAACTCGTTGTACGACTTTTAGGTGCCACTTACCGAAGGTCGGCCCAAAATCGGAAAATCATGGAAATCCCGATTTTTCTCTTATTCTATGTCCACAAGGGTTCCCTAAGACTAACAATGTCAATGAACAAGGCTATGGTCCAAGACCACTCCCCATGAACCATGAAAAGGGTGCTGGGAAGAATATTTTGCGCTAAGCCCAGTCTCGGTCGCGTTGAGCGTGACCTGGGATTTAATTGATTTTTCCAGAATTTTGATGTCGTACTAAGCCTAGCTATCGCGCTGAGCGCAATTTGCATTTTCTACAGAAACCAGTTCATAACAGAACTACCATGGAGTCCCCAAACCTCCATTTTCTTGTTTCTAATACATCACCCATAGGAAAATAAGCATAAAAACAGAATCGTAGTATACTAATCATCATTAAAAACATGCAATCATCATCAATTACACTCCAAATCCAAAAACCCCTAATTCGTTTGAAAACCCCCATTTACCCAAAGTCTCTAACTAGAGACTCGCCTTGTTCAAATGGAGGTTAGGATGAAAAACTTGCCGCCATTGGACTCTCATCATGCTTAAAGTTTCACTTTCATCATCAACAATCCTGTAATGCCTCTTTTCCATTTTCCATCAAGAAATCTCAAACTTCAAACTCGTTTGTCTCTTTCAATATAAAAGTTATGAAGATGAATTAATATACCAAATTGAAGAGAATTTTGTAAGCTTTTCAAACAGTCCGGAATTACCTTGTTTCGAGTTGTGAGCTAGGAGTTATGGCCTGTTTTGTGGAGCTGCACCAAAGAATACGAAAATGGAGTTTTGTGGTGAGAAATGACTTTCTTCTTTATCTTTCTCTACTTCTCATTATAAAAATCTGAGTTGTCTTTATCATCCATCAACCATGCTATTTAATATTCCGTGCCAATTGTGATTAGTGCCCAAAATTCCCTCAAACCATGCTCATATTACTAGTTTGCCACTCAGTTCATTCCTAACAAATTCCTTTGGTTCTAACTAGTCACTTAATCTCTCTTAATAATTTTCAAACATGATTGTATACAAATATATAATCATACTAATAGAATAGGGATGTTACATTCTCCCCCCTTAAATAGAATTTTCCCTCGAATTCCTTACAATCATCCGGACAACAGATTCCACACATCTTCTTCCAACAAGGGGACGAATGTTCCTCACATTCTCATTTGGTTAAATTCTATGACATCGTCCAAAAGTCGCTCCATCCAAGAAAACACCATTTCGTGCTATGCTCGTGTCCTTAACAACCCTAACTAGAAGCCTTAATCGTCTCACAACACATTCTTCTGATACTCCATTCAGACTCGCTTAGAAATAGATTCTCTCGAGGTTTCCGACATGAGCCATCTCACATCGAGTTACATAGCTCCATATCTCAGGGAAGTCCATTCTTGGTCGGACATTCCCCATCCTCAATCTTTTCCAAGCTCATCCTTGCTTAACTTATGACATTGAACTCCACTTCCTCTCTGTCAGCTACTTGCATTATCTCGAACCCATACATATCCACTGCATCGTCTCTCTAATGGAAACGTTCAAATTCACTTCCATAGTAGCCCAAATGATGTCACATAACCGCTCGTCAATTCTTTAATTATGACCTTCAATTCTATGACGCTCAAATAGACTTGCTTTAACTTATCTTCCTTGTACTACAAAGCCTTTCACTTTTATTCCTACTTTAGCTTTAGATGAAACATCTCTACCAAAAACCCAAGGATATACCATCCCATAACTATAATCTTCGTACTCAACAACTCCACACAACCTCTTGAGGACAAAAATCCAATTCTAACAGTTGATCTGCAACCATCGTCCGAGTCTTCGTGCACGCCCAAAATTGCACAAGACACAACAACGAAAAGTCCACTTTAGGAAAAAAAATTATTTTCTTCATTTAATCCTCAATACTCACCAGTACAATCATTGTCTCCAAAATATCTTACCACATACGAGCCACACAGTTTGCTCCATGTCGATCCACCAACAACACCTCTATGGATTATGGTGGATTTCTTGAGAGACTAGGATGAACAAAAAATTTCTCAAAGAGTCTCTCCTTTATCCGTTGCGCTAAACTGATTTCAATTTGTCACACATTTCTCGAAACCTACCAAATTACACTTCCACTGCGTCATGCTTGATTCCATTACTCTACTACGCCTTGCTCGATCCTTTTAAGTAACAACAGTTTTCCTCTAACTTCGCCCAATCACGATACTCGCTAGAGTCTTAAACACTTAACAAAGGTTGCTCCTCAAAGTTGAGAAATTCCAAAACAAGGTTCTACTGACTTCATCAGTCTTGGCTAGGTCTAGGGGTACAACTTAGTTACACACTTTAGTTCCGGAATGTCTAACATCGAACACTTACTGAATACAAGTTCATCTCAAACCACCAACTTCCATATCGTACAATTGCTACGATAACACTGCCAACGTTTCCATAGTTCCTCCCTAACCATACAACTTCACATTATTAGCGTGACAACACCCTTGATAACTCCTCAAACTTAGTCGATGGAATAATCCTTTCACAATTACATTGCGCCCAAGAAATCGACTAATATTGTTTCTAATACTTTAGATTTTCTTTGGGACCACTGGCTTACACTACCAACCAATACTAATCCTTCTACTATTTCCTTTAACCATGCAGTCCCATACCTGCATAGACTTAGGATTCTCCTCATACCCAACGAAAACTTCAATTCCCATTTAAATCTACTAAGATTGCCTCATCGCCATACTCATTGTTTATGGAACTGCTGCAAGACCAACTGTCTCAATTGCGCTCTCAAACGCAATATTTTTAATGTCTTGAGCTCGACTATCATACAAGAATCATACTTCGTGCTTCGAACATTCCCCTTTGGAATTTCTAGACACTCAATTGACATTGCTTCACTTCCGAGAGTCTATAGATATTCCCTTAGATAAATCTCATATCGGCTAAACTAAAATATGCTTCATTTATTCCAACACAGATCACCAATGGTGAAGGCTACCCCCACAACATGTCGACCAAGATATAATAATTTTTCATTTGTTTCGCCTCTGGAATTCATGCACACTCATCTCTTACCACTCCAAGAAACAAGAAACATTGATAAGGTATCATCTAATATCACCCACGCGGTTATGACCACTCGGGGTCCTCATAAGTGTAGCATCGAAACTTGATCCATCTCACTATCACCTGATAGTTCACTACTACCCAACACGACATATGAATCCTCGTTACACCTACCTCATGAGAATTCGAATCTGCGTCTCACGAATACCAATCAAAAACTTACCTTAAGTTTTGGGTCAACGCTGTCCCATATCTGCCAGACCTCGTACACGATAGTGATACTATGGCGTTATACATGTCTGGTAGTACTAACATGGTGGTCCAATTCTGAAGCCATGTGTTCACGTAACCTACCCAGTGGCGTATAACAATCTCCACATGTATCCTATAATCACGGTTGACAAATGCCTGAATAGGACTCCACTAAGGTCATCATTCTTCTAGATTATACCAATCACAATTCTTAGGATGTAAAACCTAAGAGTGCCACGCGTTTAGGGTTTACCCACTCGAAGATAACAAGCTAGATTAGAATGGATAAGAATTCAATCTGAATTGCTATGCCATGCGCGTACTCACTTGTATAGTGCATGCATAAGAAAATCTAAGGGTAACTCTTCACATAAGAATGCCATGGTTCCAAACAGTCGATATGACTTCGATCATCCCGCAGATGCTTCAGAAAGACACTAGTTTCCATTAATCTAACTGCCCAACACCAAGCGTAGTTCTATGGCATCAATCGGGGCTAGACGAATCATAAATAGTAAGAAACTTAGGCTACAACATATCCTGCTTCCACTTGCTTAAGCTGTCGTCTAGCGTGGTTCTAGGTCTTGTTCACAGATTAGCAAGAATGCAAATGCAGTAGCCCTTCCACTAATCGGGTGTCCAGTGTTTTCCCAATTAGAGATCACTACTTCTACTCCTTCTATCCAACCTTTACCGAGTAATCCACACACATATTACAACATACTGAAATGATTCGGAGGGTTTCACTTTGCTTGTGCAAGCACTGCCCATGCTAGGATAACCGGAAGATTTCGACTCCTTCGCCAAAACTCCCAAAAGTCTTTCGTCCGACAGATTTTTCAAGTCGCAACCACCACTTGCACCAGGATTGAGCAGTGAATTTCTAATAGTCTCTGACTCTGTTCCATCTCGGAATCCCTCATTATAATCCTATTCAAGTTCCTCACGAAATTTACTCCACTGCTACCAAAATCAAAATAAGGTCTCACTTCGCCCAATCGAATCTTGGAAACTCCTGTTGTTTCAAACCTTACCACGATAGTTCGGTCGTCGACCATTCCACGTCAAACGGTCCATACATGCTCAACAATCCCAACACTCTCCCTATTCAACAGGTTCCCACCACTTTAACTCGAGTTGCTTCAGATCTTACGCATCTTCGTGGTGGCTCCGCCATGATTCTATCCATCAATATGCAGTCACTGAGGTGATTAGGCTCAATAAATGGATACTACGGTAATAGAAATGAGGCTAGCAACACTCAAATTTGAGGGAGAAGAGAATTGCTAGTGATGTTTCCTGGCAGGGACAAGAATCGACTTGCTTTGATACCAACTGTAACACCTCATACATATATGTCTAGAATAATATGCAGTGATGCTATAAGTGGTACAAAAAACATACAACTAGATGATAAAGAAAAATTTTTAAAACTGAATATAATATAATCATAATGTATCCAATAAGCTTGTCTTCAACATCGCACAGCAGAAAGATACATCTACAGAGGTCTTCCTGCCTTCTGCTCATCAGCAGTCCTCGAAACTGGCCATCTAGCAATTCTACCACTATGACCTGTTCCTGAAAAATAATAAGAGCATTGGGGTGAGATTACTAAATCTCAGTGAGCCTCCTTATCTCAGGGGTTCGCTCGGTTCTACAGGGTACATGCATCAAAAACGGATCCGGCAAGGATCCATGTTTGTATCTCACGGCTCGGTACAACTACACAGAAGGGTAACACCACCATTGTAAGCCCTATGACTATCCAATAAAGTGATAACAACACAAACCTGGAAAAAAGGCCACAAGCAATCGTCACATATCCTGGAACACGGCCACAAATAATCGGCACATAGCCCGGAACAAGGCCACAAACAATCAGCACATAGCCCAACACAAGTCCACAAACAATATGCAGACTCGTACCCGTGTACGAGGAATCCAGAAGTAAGTTTTACCTACTCAATAGACTACACTATCACATCCTCGTTGAGTCACCCCCATGCATCCCATCAAGATACTTGTACCAGCACGGTACAAACGAGTTAGATCATTCCTAATTGGAATTCCATCTGTGACTAGTAGATTCTGAGGCGACGTTTCCTACATGGCGTCTCCTTCCCATCTATCATCCATACGCACGTGTGATCCTATTCGTCACATAGAAAACATTAGGTAAAAAACTCCATCTTGACAACACAAGCCCACCGGGAGAAATCCTAGTGGTGTAGCCTACGTGGCACCACTAGAGGTGATTTGAGTTCGAGGATTGTCTATGTGACAACTTTCCTCCCCACCATACCAAGCACGCCGATGTGATCCCTACAAGTGGGGAAACGCCTCAAAGGACCCCCTAACTACACATCACAATGGTAGGTCATATGTGTATGACATGCCCAAAACACATAGCAAGGTATTCCAGATCACATAGCAAGGCACAAACTACATATCACATAGCAATAGTCCTGGTCATAAGTGATTTACCATCTAATAGTAGGCCCACTCTGATTCAAGAATATGTCATATAATCAAGCACATCAAGATACAAGGCAAACACATCTGTATCATTTACCCCGGAAAAAACGGTGTCCAAGATTCATACATTTATCCATCACATGACATAATTCAAAAATGACATGTTTTAATACTCACATTATCCATGATCATAAAAGCTACATATAGCATCCTACATGTATATCACGAGAAATTTGAATGGAACAACACCTTCGACCCAACGGAATCAATCCTTCGGTATTAGGGAGATTGCAACATGTTAAAGCAACCAATATGATTCTAATTCAAGAGTTACTAACTCGTTATACGGCTTTTAGGTGCCACTTAACGAAAGTCGGCCCGAAATTGAAAAATCGTGGAAATCCCGATTTTTCTCTTATTCTATGTCCACATGGGTTCCCTAAGACTAACGATGTCAATGAACATCGCTATGATCCAATACCACTTCCCATGAACCAAGAAAAGGGCGTCGGGAAGAAAATGTCGCGCTAAGCGCAGTCTCGATCGTGCTGAGCATGACCTAGGATTTAATAAATTTTTCCACAATTCTGATGTCGTGCTAAGCCTGGCTATCGTGCTGAGCGCGGCCTGCGTTTTCTGTAGAAACCAGTTCATAAAAGAACTACCATGGAGTCCCCAAACCTCCATTTTCTTGTTTCCAATACATCATCCATAGTAAAATAAGCACGCAAACAGAATCATAGTATACTAATCATCATTAAAAACATGCAATCATCATCAATTACACTCCAAATCTCAAAACCCCAAATTCTTTTGAAAAACCCCATTTACCCAAAGTCTCTAACTAGAGACTCACCTTGTTCAAATGGAGGTTAAGATAAAAAAAACTTGCTGCAATTGGACTCTCATCATGCTCAAAGTTTCACCTTCATCATCAACAATTCCGTAATGCCTCTTTTCCATTTTCCATTAAGAAATCCCAAACTTCAAAATTGTTTTTCTCCTTCAATATAAAATTTATGAAAACGAATTAATATACCAAATTGAAGAGAATTCCGTAAGCTTTCCAAAAAATCCGAAATTACCTCGATCCGAGTTGTGAGCTAGGAGTTATGGCCGATTTTGTGGAGCTGCACCAAGGAATACGAAAATGGAGTTTTGTGGTGAGAAAATGACTTCTTCTTTATCTTTCTCTACTTCTCATTATAAAAATATGAGTTGTCTTTGTCACCCACCAGCCATGCTATTTAAGATTCCATGCAAATTGTGCTTAGTGCCCAAAATGCCCTCCAACCATGCTCATATTACTAGTTTACCATTTGGTTCATTCCTAACAAATTCCTTTAGTTCTAACTAGTCACTTAATCTCTCTCAATAATTTTCCAACATGCTTGTATACAAATATATAATCATACTAATAGAATAGGGATGTTATATTATATAAAAAACTACTTTACTCATTATAGTAAGAATTAAAAGTGAAAATTAATTATAAGTTATTTTCAACGGATTGATACTATTTAATTTGTATATCTTTTATATGTATTAATTTAACTACATAATAACTACAAATGAAATAAAAATCAATAAAACTTATTTGTGGTTAAATTTATTTTTTATTAGATGATAAAATCATATAATATCAAATAACATCCTATTTTTTCAGACGGGCCGACAGAAATGTAAGACTATAAATAATTGATCTTTTACTTATCCTTTTATAAATAAATTAAAATGTTAAATTTGTTATTTAAGATAATCGAAAGAAGAACAAGGAAAAAAATAAAGATGAAGTCACGATATAAATTTAAAACGTTAATTAATTAATTTAATTACCAAATTCAATTTTATTTTATTTTTTAAAAATTTACTTATCATATTCCATTTTTCGAAAAAAAATTCCTTTAAATTTTCTAACAACTGTTATTTTGTCCAAGATTTGTTATAAAACTTAACTGTGTTTAAATTTATTTTCAATTAAATGGAAAAATCATATAATATCAAATAACATCCATATATTTACTATACAAAAAAATTTAAAAATTATAAACATGCCCGACGGGCCGATAACTTCTAAATTACTATCTTTACCTAATATTTATAACAATATTGTACAACCATGTAAGCACACAGGTAAATATTTATATCGACTCTATGCCACCCGTGCAAACGCACAGTGATATATAATTCTTAACAATCACTATACAATCTTTATTTATTATTTATAATAATATTTCACAAACATGTGCATACACTAGTTGGTAGATAATCAATTTTATAAATACGTTTGAAGTGTGTTAGATCATATACTCATATATTTTTCAAACATAATTAATTTCATGAATATATCTTGACAACTACTCCAACTTAATAAATTAAATTAAAATTTATGTGACAATCGTAATAGAAATTTTTCTCTCTTAATTCTTGTAGCCCATTTATTTTGACACCGTTCTTGTTCAGTTTTTAAGTTTTAGAATAGTTTTTCTCTTTTTCATATGCTCGAGATATGATCTCGAAAATCGACAACCGTGTGTCCTAATAACAAATCATAGCTAAATAAATCATAGTCATCCTTTGTTGCTTAAGGTTAATAACTTTGTGTCGATGAGTTTATAGTACATATATGTCAATGATTATTGTTAGTTTATCCATAAAGAATTATCGGTAATTTATCAAAATATTAAAAAAAATAGCTTTCATACATATGCATATGCATCTGAGTCTCAAACAATTTCGTAACTGTTTTAAAATTTCGAAACTGCACTGAAGTAACAACAATAATTAACAAGACATTGGAGGAAGATCATAAGGCTCATCATGGTGTTGTTTTCTGAAAGCACTGCCAAAGAAGAAGAAACCAATAGCATGACCAAGCACAGCAACCAAGAACACACCTCCATTGAAAGACATAAGAGCCAACATAACCAAATAAGCTAAACCAACCCTAAGAACATGCAAAAGGGTCTGAACCAGACCGGCAACAACAGGGTTTGAACCGGGTTTGATGATCCGTGAGTGGGAGAGAAACTCGATGAATACGGACATGAGAAAAATAATGATCAAGGCCAATACATACATACCAGAATTACCACCAGGCCAACCATCGAAGAGAATCAAAGCGTCCTTCCCCCAGAAGAATGTCATGTGCATCATCATGCCGTGCATATTATGGCCATTGGTAGATGATGATGATGATGAGTTTGGTGCCATTGCCATTCCATCATGGCCGCCGTGCATATGATCCATGACTGCGTTTGATCAGACGAGGTGTTGGCTTATGGGTATAAATTGAGATGAGGATGAAACCAGAAGGGTTTGTGATTAATCTTTATAAATTTATTGTGATCGTGTGTAGTACAGTCTTTAATATTGTACTGCATTATATTTTTCTTTTAATTAATATTGTACTACATTATTATTACTATATCAATATGATATTTTTTTAAAATAAAAATTGTAATCTGGTAAAGAAAATATCTGTTGGCTACAAATTAATTACTTTAACAAATTTAAGACATCAATTAAGGTTAAATTAGATTTTATTGGATTTTAAATTAATAAATTTATTGATTTAGATTTTCAATATTATTAGAAGGTGAGTCATCCCTCTGAACATGACTCTGACGTAGACACGACACCACCAGTTATAATTTTAAAAATAAATAAATTAAATATAATCACAAATGTCCGTACATGTATCAGTGTTTACAGTGATTTCAAGTAAACAACCGCTAGTCTTCCAAATTAATGATTTTAGTACCTTAAATGATCGACTAGATTGATCCTAGGACATGTGTCTAATGTATTTGATGTTTGAATTGTACTTAACATTCATATTCCACTTTCTATCTAAAAACATGAATCTTAAGAACTTGAAATAAATATTCTATTATAGATTATATAGGCTTCCATTAAAAGTAATTACAAAATACAAATTGAAACTTTAAAGACATTGACAAAGTAAAGTATGGGTTTGTGAATAACTTCGAGTGAAAAAGACTTTAAATTGAAAAGTAAATGATTTGTAAACAAAATGTAAAATACTTGGTAAAAAGATAAAGATTTCTAGAAAAGTATAAATTTGACTGAAATATAAAGGAATAACTTTAAAACGAAATGACTGGAAACGAAATAACTTTAGAGATAAAGGACTGTTAATTTAAACTGTGAAAAATAAAAATGATGTTTGGTAATTTGAGTATATAAGTTTTTGTACATTATTGAACACACAAAATCCTAACACTAAGATTCCTATTTATACTATTTCGATCCTAACGGTCCTACTCTAAAAAGGTGTCACGTTCGAAGATTGCATGTCTTCAACAATCATTGGCTTCCTCGCGTCCTTCAACAGAATGGCGCTTTATATTTGAGTTTCAAATCTTCAACAGATTTAATCAATTCAAATCTTTTCATTTGAATTCGAAATCTCTTCGATGTACCTGCTCAATCCTTCATTTCGAATTTCAAGCTTCTAACAGAATAAAGAATTCGAAGCTCTTTCTTTTCAAACAAAATATAACATATGGACCCTATTTTCCTTATTCGAATAAAAACCCAAACAGCATGAGGCCCATTGTCTCAAACCAAATAGCTCATCGAAATTACCAGCTAACAAATTGCCCCTCAAAAATGTGTATTTCGATATATGGAGAAATACCCATTTTTGAATCATACATGTGATTTTTGATAAACCTAACTCATGATGACTTTACTGTGTATGACATCACAGCCATCAAACACTTTTCTATAAAAACGTCTTTTCACCATGCTTTCCAAACGTGCAAGTTTAGCAGTTATTGCTAATCATGACTAATAAAACGTCAGTTTCCAAGATTTTTGATAAGAAACCACCTCTTTTCCTCTCCACCAACGAAGCTACACGTCTTCCTCTTACTCCAAAGGTCAAATATTTTTTAAACCGTCAAAACCCTTATAAAAGCAACTCAGCTTCATAAACCAACACTTTCATCTCCTTCAACCTTTAAACAATCTTTAAAAAACCCATTTTTTCCTTCTCAGCAAGAACTCACAGATTTCTCAACAATGTCTTCCTCTCACGCACAAACATCATTTCATCTCAACAAATATGGGAATCTCAAAGGCTCTTCTTCCAATCAGAAGCTTGTGAGCAAGATAGTGACTTTTGAGAATCAGGAGTTCATCACTGTACTCTGAAACTCTCTCCAGAACAAAAAGCAATATATGTTTCCCAAGTAATTCTTCCTACTTCTTTTTTTGATAGGAATCTAGGAATTATGGGTCCTTTGATCTCTACGGAACGTTTAGAACAGACTAAGGGATTTTTTCCCGTCTACTATGAAACAAAACCCATAATTAATACACCAGGTCCTATGAAGAAAAAAGATAATGACTCTGTTGTAAAAACTTCTAAGAACCCTAAAGATAAATCTTCTGAAGAAGATTCTTCTAAACCCAGAAGAGAATCTTTCAAAATGGATTATGTCACTGAAAAATTTAAACCCTTTCGAGCATGTCCTTCATCGGACCAATTATATCAAAAGTGGATTTCGAAAGTGGAAAACAAAAAGTCTCAAGAGTGGGAAGATTTGGGGATCCTTAGTTTAATTCAAATGCCAAAATTAGGGTTTAGCTACAGCCAATCCTTACTACTAGCATCCCTATACTTCTGGGATAGCACATACAATACTTTCCATCTCCCTTGTGGGATGATATCCCCAACCTTTTTCGATGTTGCTGCAATTACTGGACTTTCCCCTATCGGGGAAACGTTCGACCCTAATGAAGACAAAGAAAACATCATTGATTTCGATGTCAAACATGTTGGCTTTTCGAAATACATAAACTTTTACCACACTGCTGGAGAGGAGGTATCTGAAGTAGAACATATAGCCTTTCTAGCATTGTGGCTGTCAAAATATGTCTTCTATAGCAAATCCTTGCAAGTTGCTAGTAGATTCATTACTCTAGCGAACCAACTCCACCATGGTCGAAGAGTACATTTAAGTGAGTTGTTTCTAGTAAGCCTATATGAGAGTTTAGGCTCTGCAGTGTCCAAATTAAAGACTTATGAAACTGGTACAAACTTGCTTCTTGTTGGCCCATTCTGGCTTCTTCAACTATGGTTGAATGCCACTTTCGAATCTTCCCTTCAAACTTCTGGCACAGTTGATGAAGAAGAACCTGATATTGCTAACAGAAACATTGAGGGTATTAAGCTATTGAAGATAACTCTTAATGACGATAGAGAGGTTTTCAACACCTGTTTTACCAACTATATGATGATATTCTCTAAGAGGCACAAGTTCCTTCCTTCGATGGCTCCATTTGCCAATCGAAGTCGTGGTCCATGCTGATTTACTATGCCCATAGAAGAGGCTATTAAAGAATAAGAGGTTCGAGACATATGGTGCACTTTTATAAATCCTAGGCTTATAATTTCTAGGATCACACCTGTAAGAAGCCATGTCTGTATATTGGCCTATTAACCTAATTTCGTATCGCATCAATTCGGACTGTGCCAACTTCTTCCTGAACCTCTTTTCAACAAGAAACGAGAAATATGTATAGCAGGAGTACCTTACACTGTCAAAAAGGTCACACTTCGCCAGGATCACTATACTGGTTTTGCTGACTTCACATTGATACCCTTCGAACCTGCTTTTTACATGACCAAGGATTTCTATACTTGGTGGAATTCTCATTATTCAGAAAACATGTTTAGCACCATTCAAATCCAACAACAACTAACAGAAGCCTTTTCACTTGTGCAGGAGCATGTTAAGAAAGGTAGGTTCACTCATATCAAAGAAATCCGGGAATTGCATAAATACTTTAAAATTGTCTATAATCCCATGAACCTGCATCGAACCGTTTTCGAAGCAGCACAAACTTTGGAGGAAAAATTTAAAAAACAAATTTCGAAAATTAAATTTCCTCCTAATTTAAAACCTAAAGATAGGTATAGGTGGAATTTTAAAACTCAGCCTCCAAGGTTTCCTAACCTGCCTACTTCAGAGTTGGCTTTGGCCTTTTTTCCTCCTTATCCAAAGTGGTTTGTTTGTGGGAATAATTTTGACCAATATGAAAATGATGCCAAAAAACCTGCCCAAAGGGTAATGTGGGGCAAATGTGATGTTGACAGTTTCAAAGGTCACCTTCGCTATTACTTATTAGCCATGTCTCTTATATCTCAGCATCACGAAGGTGTGGAACCAAAGGATTTTAAAATTCTTTCGATTTCCTCTTATTGTATATTTCGTTTTGACTAATTAACAATTCATTCTTTTTCAGCTGTTGACATAAGGGTTGCGAAGAAAGAAATGACTGCCCCTAAGGAAAGTTCCACCAGCACTTCGAAATAAATAACTGAAACCACCAATGATCCCACCCCAGAATAAGATGACACTCTAAAGAAGAAAAAACTGAAAAAGGTATTATCTTATTTTTCTTTCTTTTCTTCGAATTCCTTTTTTGACTTCTGTTAAAATATCTTTCTTGTTCTCTCAGGTTAGTGGGATTCCTCCCAAATCTCCAAAGAAATGAAGACATGAGGATCCTGCTACTAATGATGATGAATAAAAGAAAAGTGGAGATATTGATCTCTCTCCATTCAAATCAAAAAATAAGAAGAAAAAGAAGACCAAGAAGTCTGATGAAGGCTACCAACCTACAAATCAAGCTGGAACTGAAATGAAAACTTCTGCTCCCAAAGCCCAATCCAAAGTTACTAAAAAAACTAAAACTTCAGAGAAGATTGTTCTGGAACATATTGGCCGCAATGTATCAACTGACAATCCAAAGGTAAGCCTAACACCAAAATTCTAATTTTTACATATAATTCGTCTATGCTAATCATTCGATTCATATGCAGGGTGCTCAAATCACTCCCTCTGATCTTTCTGTCCCTCAAGGACACATTCCAACTCCAAGCACTTCTTCGCCACAGGGAGATTCGAGTGGTATTGCCTTAAATAAAGGCTCTTCGACTATTGTGCCCCAAGTTGACACTATTGAAGTTCCTGACGAACAAGAGACTTCGCCTCCCTCAAAAGGGTCTCCACAAGCTGGTAAAAGGAGTGCTAGATTGAAAATCCTGCTGACGAACTCCCTAGCGACTCTTCTCCCAAAGGAGTTCGATTTGCTGAAAATTCAGAAGAAGAGAGCAAAGTTGAAACAGTTAGCCACTACTTCACAGACGAGAATGAGGAGGAGGTAGTGTAGGAAGAGAAAGCAAAAGAGACATCAAACCCAAAACCTGCTGGCATTTTTCTAGTTAAAAGCCCAGATTCTTCGTTCTTGATCGAGGAACAGAAGGAAGAATTAAAAAGAACCAATCCCCTAAAATTTGTGAAGGTGATGCTAGCACAAAGGGGTTCTCCTTCTGGAAAAACCCAATCTGATGTTTCAGACCAAACGAATGATGCCAAGTCCCAAAGCTCCTATGATCAACTTCTTCAACAAGTGAACAAGACCATCTTCGAATTTGATGTTTTCAAAATCTTGAAAGAGGATGCTACAACTTACTATGCTATGAAGAAGTTACTCAGCCAAATATAGACCTTGGTGCTTACCCTCCTGAAGTGAGTGAAACTCTCTATGATCTGCAAATTATGCTCAATGAGATCAGCAGTGGATACAATAGACAAAATGATGTTGATGCCAAGATTTGATCCAAACAAGAAGATTTAGATGCTACTTATGATCAGACATCCAAGTTCTCTGAAGAAGCTGAAGCACTAGAGCGTTCTCAAATACAAACGAAGGACAAACATGACATTCTTGCACGATCAATCTTGCTTTGGGAGTCTCAGATCGAAGAGCTTAAAAAGAAAATTGAAGACGCTCAAAGCCAACAAGCTTCCCTTAAATCCATTGACGAAAAAGAACTCAAAACTCTTGTTTCAAAGATTCTTACATAGATGGAGCTTGATGAGAAAATTAATGAGGAGATTAAAGCTCTCGAAGGGATCAATGAGAAAATTAATGTAAAATGAATTTGTGCAAGACAAAGTTCGCCAGACTGAAGCAGAATTCTCCCGTTTAATTTTTTGAAGTGTATTTCCCTGTTGATGTTTCTATTTTCAGTTTCGAATCTTGTAATAGTTTGAACAAATCCATTTTGGCAGTTTGTTATTTTGGTACCATCTTGGCTCAATATTTATCTTAATTCTATTATTTTGATATGATTCGAATTTCCTGCAAGCATGGCTTGTACCTTTTTAAGTATTTCCCATTTACTTTCAAGATTCTTCGATCTTCAGCTAGTTCCTCTATTTCATAAGCATTATTTGAAAATGTCTGTAGAATATGAAAGGGTCCCTCCCAATGTGGTGAACTGTCTAATGACTTATTCTTTTTATCCATTGGTAGTATAACTTTCCAAACTAAGTCATTAATTGAAAATAACTTACCTTTAACTCTTTTGTTGTAAGCTCTGGCTACTCTCTCTTTTTGTCTTCTCAAAACTTCTAAAGTGTGTAGCCTCGTTTCATCTACGCCTACTAATTTGTTCATCATCATTTCCCAATAATTCTCAGAAGGAATTTTGCTCTGCCTTTGAATTCTTATTGATTGCAAATGTATTTCGACTAGAAGGACTGCATCATGTCGAAATGTAAGTTGAAATGGGGTAGTATTTCTTGCTTCTTTGGGAGATGTTCGACATGCCCACAAAGCTTGATCCAAAGTCTTGTGCCAATTTTTTGGATTTCGTCCTACATGTTTTTTTATAAAACTTATTATTACTTTGTTGGTTGCCTCAACTTGACCGTTTTCTTGAGCATAATATGGTGTAGATGTCAGCAACTTAAAACTCATTTCTTTCACGAATTCTTGCATCTTTAGTCCTGTAAAAACTGATCATTGGTCTGTTGTAATACTCTCTGGTATTACGAATCTGTAAATTATTTGCTTTTGGATAACTTCAATGATAGTTTTCTGATCAACATTTACCAAAGGTATTGCTTCGACCTATTTTGTACAGTAATTTATACCTACTAAGATATATTTTTGTCCTTTGGATGAAGTTGGTTAAATCTCTCCAATTAAATCTAATGCCCAACCCCTAAAGGGCCAAGGTTTGATGATTGAGTACAATTCGCTTGTAGGGGCATGTTGGATGCCTGCATGAACCTGACATTCTTCACAACCCTTAGTGAACTTTATGCAATCTTTGAGCATAGTGGTCCAATACAATCCATATTGAAACAATTACCATTTCATCTTATGGCCTTCTTGGTGTGCCCTACATGCCCCACTGTGTACGCTGGATAAAGCTAAATATGCTTCATTTTCCCCTAAACATTTAGGTAAGACCCCTTCTGGAGTTTTCTTGAATAGTTCGTTTCCTATTAAGACATAGGACAACACTCTATATTTAATTTTTCTTTCTGTGTCTATCGAAGGGTTTTTCAGATAATTTATTATTGGCCTTCTCCAGTCTGTACCTGCTAAAGCATTTATGGCCAATACTTCAAACTCTTCTCTATTGGCACATCCCAATTTTGAATTCTCTAAGTATGATGGGGATAATTTAGTAGCCACTACTCTCTCTTTTACTTCGATGAAATATTGGAGCTTTTCCTTGGATACCTTATATCTTGAGGCTATTTGAGCCAAGTCATTTGCCTCTTGATTCTTTATCTTGGGAATGTGTTTGATATCTACATATTGAAATTTCTTGAGCAGTCTGTTGGCAATCATGAAATACATGATCAAATTTTCTTTTATGCACTTGTACTCTTTTGTTATTTGCTTGATCACTAACTTAGAATCTCCTTTGATTTCGACCTTGTCTGCCCCCAATTCCAACAAAGCTTCAAGTCCAGAAATGAGTGCTTCATATTCAGCTTCATTATTCGAGCAAGGAGGGTCTTCTAATCTATACTTGAATTTGTTGGAATTCCTTCAGGAGAAATTATGAGAATCCCAACTCCACTTCCTTCTTTGTGTGTTAATCCATCGAAGAATAACTTCCAAAGTTGTACTTCAACATAATGTAATGTTGAATCTTCCACCACAGATTGGTCTACTATGAAATCTGAAACCACTTGACCTTTCATAGCCTTCAAAGGCTTAAAGGCCAAGGAATATTCAGTGAGCACCAAGGCCCATTTGCCAATTCTACTATGCATAATTGTCTTTGAAAGCATATCCTCGATCACATCAAAGTGAGACGAAACATAAACATCAACTAGTTTTATATAATATTTATGTTTGGTACAAGAGAAATACAAGCAAAGACATAGCTTTTCTATAGTGCTATATCTAGTCTCTACATTATTTAAAACCCTACTAAGATAATAAATGGCTCTTTCGACGTCATTATCGTCTTCTTGGGCTAGCATACTACCTATAGATACATCTGAGGTGGATATATACAATCTCATAGGTTTATCCCTAGAGGGTGGTGATAATATAGAAGGATGCATCAAGTACTTTTTAATCTTTTCGAATTCTTCTTGATGTTCTTCCTTCCGTTCGAAGTCTCCTTGTTTTAGATGAAGGAGAGGAGAGAAAGCTTGATTTTGCCCACTCAGGTTGGATATGAATTTTCGTAGAAATTTTATTTTGCCTAAGAGGGACTGCAACTCTTTCTTCGTTGTAGGTGATTTTGTCTCCATGATAGCCTTCGTCTTGTTTTGGTTTATTTCGATCCCCTTCTTGTGGATCACCAAGCCCAGGAAAACTCCAGTTTGCACAAAGAAGGCACACTTAAGAGGGTTCATCTTCAAGCCATGTTTTCTCATTCTTTCAAATGATTGGCGAAGACGATCCAAATGACTCTCATCTAATACAGATTTTATCACTATATCATCTATGTAAATTTGCATGAAAGATTCAATGAAGTCATGGAAAATAGAGTTCAATGATCTTTGATAGGTTGCCCCAGCATTTTTTAGCCCAAAGGGCATAACTACCCATTCATAGGTGCCTACGGCTCCAGGGCATCTAAAAGCTGTTTTAGGCACATATTCTTCAGCAATGAATATTTGGTTATATCCAGAGTATCCATCTAACATACTCAAATATTCAAAAATTGCAGTTGAGTCAATTAGAATTTCTGCTACAGGAATAAGGTACTCATCTTTAGAGGTTGCAGCATTTAAATCCCTAAAATCTATAAAAACTCTTAAAGAACCATTTTTCTTAATGACAGGAACTATATTAGCTAGCCATTCTACGTACCTTTTGGTCCTTATAAACTTACAGCAAAGGAGTCTTTCAATTTCTTATTTGATTTTTGAAAGGATTTCTGGTGCGAACCTTTGAGGCATCTGCTTGATGGGCTTCTTGCCATCCTTGATTGGAAGCCTGTGTTCGACCAGATCTCTCTTCAGACCAGGCATTTCATCGTAATCTCAGGCGAAGCAATCCTTGTTTTGTTTTAGTATTTCGATCACCTTGCTCCTCAATCCTGGGTTGAGTTTAGTACTTATGTACGTGACTCTCTTTTCGCTGCTATCTCCTATATCTACTTCTTCGAGGGGATCCTGCGCTAGCATCTTCACGCTTGATATTTCTGGATATTTCTCGAATCCCAAAGGCTCTTCATCATATATAGCATCCATCCTCTGATCTTGTGCTTCCAAAGCCTATCCATCAGGGGGTAAAGGTTTGATGTTCTCCCTAGGACTTGTAGTGTGTGTTTGTTTTTTTGTTGTTTGTTTTTCTATGGCTTCGATGGCCATGTTTTTTACTTCGGCTTCTAAATCCGTCTTCATCCTATTCTCAGCCAAGTAGGCCGAAATTCTTTTGAAGAAAGAAGACTCAATCATAACTGAGGTCTTTGTCAGCCCAGCCTATTGGTCGTACCCCTGGGGGCTCCTTTAACTTCTTCTTCGTCTCCCATAATTTCCTTTTCCCATTGAAAACCATTTAGGTGAAGGGTTAGAAGTATAGAGCGTTCTTATTTGGTTCGAACGCTTCTTCGACTGGGTTATATGGCCCTATGTTGGCCATGTTTTGATCAAAGTTTCTCATGTCCACGTGATTCACTTTTGCCATATAGTAACTCTGATCTGCTTCAATATTTTCCACGATTTTGTATTCTCTCCAAATTGCAACTCTTTGATGCATGGACGAAGGAACTGCTCCTATTCCATGGATCCACTCACGTCCTAATAGCAAATTGTAATTTGCCTTAGAGGAAATCACCATAAAAATTGTTGGCCTTATTATGGAGCCAAGTGTCAAATCAACCTGTACTACCCCTAAAGTTTGTCCAATTTTCCCCTCATAGTTTGACAACACCATATTATGAGGTTTGATATCTATGTCAAACATTCTGATCTTTCGCAGCAAAAATTGAGGCATGAGATTCACTGTTGCACCACCATCTACTAGGACTTTATTAATTCCTACTTGTTCCACTTTGGCTCTTATAAATAAAAGTTTCAAATGATTCTTCATTCCTTGGTCAGGTCTTTCGAAGAAAGCATTTTGTTCTTCGACAACACCGTTGTTCATGACATAATAACACACAGGTATGTGCTTTTCCATCTCTTCTTCTTCTTCTTCATTTTCCTCAGGTTCCTCTATCTCAGTTTCTTGATTATATTCATAAGGAAGTACAAACACTACATTACAATTTACATTAACAAATGATTCCCCTTCTGATTCAAAATCATCTGTCAGCATCTCTTCGTCATTTGCAGGCATTGTTTGAACTTTGTCTGCAGTGGCTTCTTTCTTTGGAGAAAATAATCTTCTATCACTGGTGGCTTGCCCCCAGTATGGATGGTTGATTATGGACGATTGGTGTTGGATTCTCCTACTTCCTTCGATCCTAATTCTCTTCCCGCTTTTTTCATTCGTTGGTGCCTCCTCCACTGGGATCTAGACATTGGATTTTTTCCTTTGTAATTCTCCAGCCTGACTTCTTCTCTTTTCACCACATTGAATTATTTTATGTATGACATAGCAGTCCTGCCCTGTTGATCATAGCTTCTCCATTTCCCTTTCCCTCTATCAGCCTTCGCTTGGACCTATCTGTCTGTGGGGATTTTAGTAAGTAATTTGAAAGTGACTCTTCGCGCTCCCTTAGGGTAAGGGCTATTAGGTCTTCTTTGTGAATTTATTGCCCCAAAACTAGGGTTCAAAGTAGTTCTTCCTTGGTGGTTCCAGTAAGGTGCAAAAGGGATTCTTTCGAAATCCTCAGACATCTTTCGATCATACACAACAACACACCTTGGGTGCATTAAACATTCAGTTCCATTCTTGTGGCAGCAAACTAAGAATCCCAACAAATTTTCTCCAACTCTTGGATAGAATTTGAATAGTTGATTATCCTGTCTCCAATTCACACCCGTTTGAGCATACTGGATCCTTTCGAATTCTGCAGCAATCCTTTGGTTGCAGATTATACTGCACCTTGGACATAACAGCATTTCTCCATTCCTCCTGTGGCAATGAAACAGATAATCACGCAGGTTGCTTTCTCTTTTTGGATAACCCTCTCTCATTTGATCCCTTTCGATTTCGAGACACCTCTCCACTTCCTCCATCTCTAGGCAAGGTTGCTTGAGATCAACCATGTGAACTACCAAACTCTGACCTTCAATGATCTGAACCTTTTCGAATTTCACCCTGAGGCCCTCAGTAACCTCTGCCATCTTTCCATCAGAAATAATTGGGCCTTTAGTAGCCCTTGCCCCAGTCGAAACACCAGACATCATTGATTTGGTCGAATGACTTATGTTGTGGAGACCATCAATAGTCTTCATGTTGCCACTAACCATAACGAAATGCTTTTCTTCTTGGAACTCATCAATCTGGTCAGCATTTTTTCCTCCAATTTCTACCATGTTGATGTCAAGTGGCTCAGCATAATTGGTTTCTGCCATCAGCAAGGGGTCAGTGTCAACCTTCATGTGGTTCTTCTCTTTGTCAGCAAACTTAAGTCTTCCCTCTTTGATAGCATTTTGAATTAGATCCCTGAAAAGAAAGCATTGTGAGGTTTTATGGCCTAGGAAATTATGATATTTGCAAAAACCTCTTTTCTTCCGTTGTTCTAACAGAGGTATTTTAATATTAGGAGGCACTATCATTTGGCCATCTTTAACAAGTAAATCAAAAATTTCATCACATTTAGTTATGTCAAATGTGTAAACTTTTTTGGGAAATCTATCATTTTTTTCATTCTCAACAAGATTCTTCCCATTTGATGGGACTAAGACTTTGCAAAAACAAGGGGGTGCTTGTTTTAATTATGCAAGATCCACTTCGAGTTGGTCGAATCCATAAGGATCCTGAAAGTCATCTGAATTTTCTTCTTCTGCCTCTATATAGGCCATTCTTTCTTTGCCTTATAGTTTTTACTAGCCCTGACTTTTTCAGCCTTTAATCTTTCTACTTGTCAAACTCTATCTACAAGTGCGCCATATCTCTTAAATATTATGTATCTAACTTCTTTCGAATAGAGTAGTCCAGGCCACCAACAGCCATTTCGACCAACTCATGCTCAAGGACTACAGTGAAACATCTAGATTTTAAGAGACGAAACCTATTCAAGTAGTCATCTATTGGCTCTGTGAATTTCCTTTTAATAATGGCTAATTCTTTCAGGCTTATCTTGGATTTCCCCATGTGAAATTGTTCATGGAACAATCTTTCTAAATAGGGCCAAGTATCTACGGAACTTGGAGGCAGAGTAGTGAACCAAGTGAAGGCATTTTTTGTCAACGAACTTGGGAAGTATTTTATCCTAAGTTTTTCACTATTCGCCAAATCCCCCGCTTCAGTTAAATATCTCGCTATGTGTTCAACTATTGATTCACTTGTGTCTCTAATGAACTTTGTAAATTTAGGGACTTTACAACCCCTAGTAAATTTAGATTGTAGGATATATTCTATAATAGGGGATGTATAATTTGGTCTCCTAAATCTTGAATTCAACCTATTTTGGGTCATGATTCTTTCGATCATGGCAGTTAGATTATTCTCTACCATCACATTTTCATTTCTAACCCTATGAATGACTTTGTCTGCATTTTGATCCCTATTTACCACCATTACTCTTCTGGGTTGTTCTTCTTGTATTTCTTGAACTTCTTGTTGTTCTACCCTTGCCCCTATATTTCTTTCTTCAACCACCTGTCTAGAGTGCCAAATTTGTTTGATGGTAGGTTCTTTATTTCGAACCACTATTTAATTCTGCCTACGTCTCGTAGGCGCATCTGGGGAGCCAAAGAAATCTTCTATTCGAGCCATTTGCGTTGAATTCTCCTGGTTAGTTCTATTAATATTTTGGAGTAAAGGGGTAAAGATGGCACTCATTTCGCGGGCTAGGACTCCTATCATATCATGGTTACTATCCTCCATTTGTTGCCTAAATGTTGCCTGATTATTTGTTGTAAGGGTAGGCATTTGGTTGTAATTTCCTAGACTTTGGGTATTTGGGCCCAAATGATTCATTCTAGAACCAGACCCTTGCATTGGGGAAGAGGTTGATGTATTATGCAATCCTTCCATAAACGAAGTTGGCATTCCGTATGGAGGGTTTCTAGGCCTAAAAACATCGAAACCTGGAGGCCTCGTTAGGGTTGAATATTGGGCTTGAGTTCCTACATGTGATAAGATAGGCCCTGATGACATATTCGTTGGCATCTCCATCGTGCCTGTAAGGATTGTACTCGAACTACTCATACTACCCATGGTTGTAGCGTTTGCATCAGTCAAACCAGAAACGACTATGCCTGTCCCTTGTGGGGGATTTTGTCCCCCATATTGGTTAGTTGGGTTAACCATTCTTTTGGTATGTTTTCTTCTGGGTATTGGTTGGTTATTGTCGGTTATCTTACCACTTCTAAGGTTCATATGGCACAACGAAACTGTAGACTCAGAAGATCATAAACGAAACTCAAAATGATTGATAATGAAATTAAACTACACTTCGACACCGTCCCACTGGGCGTGCCAATTTGTTTATAGTGATTTCTAGTAAACAACCGCTAATCTTCCAAATTAATGATTTTGGTAACTTACAAGATCAACTAGATTGATCCTAGGACATGTGTCTAATGTATTTGATGTTTGAATTAGACTTAACGTTCATATTCCACTTTCTATCTAAGAACATGAATCTTAAGAACTTGAAATAAAGATTCTATAATAGATTATATAGGTTTCGATTAAAAGTAATGACAAAATACAAATTAAAACTTTAAAGACATTGACAAAGTAAAGTATGGATTTGTGAATAACTTCGAGTGAAAAAGACTTTAAATTGAAAAGTAAATGATTTGTAAACAAAATATAAAAGACTTGGTAAAAAGATAAAGATTTCTGGAAAAGTATAAATTTGACTGAAATATAAAGGAATAACTTTAAAACGAAATGACTGGAAATGAAATAACTTTAGAGATAAAGGACTTTTAATTTAAACTGTGAAAAATAACAATGGTGTTTCTATACGTACATGTTTCTGCAACTCGTTTCCTATAACACTTGGTAATTTGAGTATATAAGTTTTTGTACATTATTTCACACACAAAATCCTAACACTAAGACTCCTATTTATACTATTTCGACCCTAACGGTCCTACTCTAAAAAGGTGTCACGTTCAAAGATTGCATGTCTTCAACAATCAGTGGCTTCCACGCGTCCTTCAACTGAATGGCGCTTTATATTTGAATTTCAAATCTTCAACAGATTTAATCAATTCAAATCTTTTCATTTGAATTTGAAATCTCTTCGATGTACCTGCTCAATCCTTCATTTCGAATTTCAAGCTTCTAACTAAATAAAGAATTCGAAGCTCTTTCTTTTCAAACAAAATATAACATATGGACCCTATTTTCCTTATTCGAATAAAAACCCAAACAACATAAAGCCCATTGTCTCGAACCAAATAGCTCATCGAAATATCAGATTGACACGCTATTTTGGTGCGACATAACTTTTTACTTTACAACTTTTTACTTAGAGGTATCTATTGTTATTGGAATATATGCATTTAATTAATCACTATATTAATTAATAATTACAGCATAATCTTCATGCAAACGTGAGTACCTTATATAGATCCTTATTTAGAAGCAACAATTTTAGTGATGTGTTGCTGTTATCCTCTTCTAGAGCTACAAATTCTTTTGATGCCATACATTGCATTAAAATAATATGCAAACTTGTTTCTAGACAAATTTTTAAGAAGCATGTCCCTCAAAATTTTCGGAAAGACTAACCTCGAATGTCTATGTAAGTTAGATTCACATGTTGTCTGATTATTTGACACTGCATGAGTGCACATAATGAGTAATTTGTGAAGATAGAACTCTTGAAAAAAATATTTTTGTCAAAGAATATAATTTTTGTTTGGAAATATTAATTTAAAAAGCTATAAATACATGATTAAAAATAAATAATACTAAACTCACAATTTTCATACATATAATCTTCTTTTATTTTGATTATCACAATTTCAATAACTAAACTTTTTCCTTTTCTTTGTACATTGTAAGCAATGGGAGGGGAAACATATCCTAAATTCCTATGTTATCCTTTATTGAGTATTGCATAATATCATCATTGGAAGTTTGTGAGTCTCATTCTGAAGACATCTTGCTGCAGAAGACAATCTGCAATGATAGCGTGGAACATATTTCATCCATCTACAAGCCAGTGTCCTCTGGTAAACTCAAACGTAGAAAATAGAGGCTGCATGCACACCAAACAATAGTAAATTAGTTGCAAGAAATAATCTCCATAACACATTAGTCTAACATTTCTTTTTGAGATGGAAAAAGGTTTATCACCTAGCAGACATGAAAGCCATTCCACAGAAAACAGCCTTAACAGATTGTTTCTGTCCGGCATACTCAAAAGCCAATGGCAGCATTTCATGAAGGGTTAAAAAAGCCATAACACCACCAACTGTAATCATAAGTCATAACACAATATTCAACAAATTCAATATCTATATGTGCCAAAAATAAATAATGAACTATTTAGCACTACAAACCTGATGCCAGCAAACCCTCAAGAATCTCAGGATTTAGGCTGGTAGGAAATAAACATGCAACAATAATAACACCCAAGGGCTCAGCTAAGCCAGAAAGTGATGCCAATTTGAATGCCTGCCATTTACTATTAAACACATGAAGAAATCAAATAAAATAAGTTATAACTTTAATTGACAGATATTTGTATATGATTCATATTTTAAATAATCTGAATCCAAGTAATAATAATAATTAGAACTCATGATTTCATTTCATAGGAGAGGAGATATGAAGGTTTTAATTTTTACCTCTCTGTTGCAAAATAAACCGGAAGTGCAACCGCCACACCCTATAAAGAAGAGAGAAACATTACAAGTTTTTATGTGAAAATAAAAAACTACAATGAAAACAAACAAAATTGCTAAATTATCAACAATTTATACCTCTGGGATATTGTGAAGAGCAATGGCCAATGCAAGGTTAAGACCAACACGAAGACCCTATTCATAATATATGTGTGACAAGAAACAACATAAACATTAGTTGATGTAACCACCTTAAAATTGTGAAAGATGAGGTATTTAATATTTATTTACCTTCATGGATCCAAGGTACACTGCCATACCTTCTGGAAAATTATGTAAACTTATACCTATGGCTGTAATAATTCCACTGTATAAAACCTGACGGCGACGTTTTTTAATGGTGTTCTTGTTTTCTTCATTACCAACCTTGATGTTTTCAAGCATGTCACAAAGTTATTCATATGAGTTAATATCGATTCTATAAATATAGAAAATAATATCAAAGAAAATCAAAGTTCATTAAAATGACCTTTTTGTTTTTCTTATCTGGAGGAGGAGCTGTTGGTTCTGGAATAAAGTTTGCAACAATAGCAAAGAATATGACACCAGAAAAAAACTATAAGAAGAAAATAAAACATCATGGTCAGAAGTCAGAACAAATATGAAACAACAATGTAGAATACTAGAATTATGGTGAAGAAGTGAAGAGAAGAGGATGGTTTACCCAAAGGTTGCCTCTTAGGAAGCCAAGTGAGTTTATTGCATTATGAGCAAGATCAAAGAATGATATGCTCAGCATTAAACCAGCAGCAAAACCCTATTAATATTAATTCACAAAGTGTCATTATTGACATGCTCAAAACCTGGTGATAACGTTCAACCTAACAATATCGATTTATGTCTGTTGAGTTAAGACTTACCGACTAGGAGAATATTTTTACTATAATAGATAGGAATACCTGTAATAATCCAAGCATTCTCAAACTTGGAGCTTTACTCATGATTACAAAAAGTGCACCTGTTTCATATTCACAAACTTTAGTAAACAAAGTTTATGTCTTCTTCTAAAACTTATCTAATGTCAAGAAGAGATAATAAACATACCAATGGAAGTGCTAAAGCCACCAATGGATGAAAATGCAATACCAAGCAAGAATTGAGAATCCATGAAGATGACAAGAATGCAAAAGAAAATGTAAATGAGTTTTGAAAAGGATGGGGGTTCTATCACGATTCACAACATATATATACATATTAGTATTTTAGTATAAGACCACTATGGGAGGTAAAGTGAATATGTGAAATTAAAATGAGCACATTAAAGAAAGAGATGAATTGTATTACTAGTCCACGAAAAGAACTTTTTTTCTTCTCCCATTTTTCGTGTCACCTTTAGTTTTTCTCAACCTCAATTTCACGACATGACTTACCATATACTACCTATAGGCTATATCAATATATTCTTTTATATTATAATAACATCAAAATGTTTATTTATTTATATTTTATTTTATTTTTAAACTTTTTTAAAGTAAAAAGATATATGTTGTTACTTAGGTAGGATTTGATGAAACTAGTAGATATATTATTTTCTTATGCATATGCGCGTGTTCTATTTTGGTGCACGTCCCACCGCATAGTAGAGAATTTAATGTTTTGGAGCTTTTGATTAAGGGCAATGGTTAGAATGGTCCAAAGTGTTACATTTTTCCATCGTGGCCCAATATTTTAAGACTTTGATTTGATAATTAAAATACTTAAAGGCCATGATATAATTTTGGTAAATTGTTTAGTCCTATCAACGAAAACTTGTCCATTTCATATGTAGTAAATGGTGACGTTTAGCATGGGTAAGGAAAAGATTAATTCACAATGGTCTAAGCAATGTTTTTAAAATTAGAAAGGTGATCTTGTTGAGAATAATTCATATTCAGAACTTTTGAGGGGAGTCAGAAATTCTAATGTTCTGGTGCTGTCTAGAAGTTTTTATTATTAGTATTATTTAGCTTGATCACCAAGATTAGGTTTTAATTAGGGTTTATGGGCATATATATTTTTGGGCTTTTTGTGTGTATAAATATGTACTCTTATTTCATTAATAAACAGCAATCCTTATTTTCCTTTATTCTTTGCTAGCCGTCGTTTATCTTTCAATAATTCCATCGTTTTTTTCTCTTTGTCCTTATGCACCAACAAATTAGTATTTAGAGCTTCCGGTTAGAAATACAGGGAAACACGAGTGAACGTGAGTTTGTTTGTGTGTTTGATTTTGTTTCTAGGTTTCACGTTGAATCTAGAACAAGAACCGTTTTTCTGTTTGTGGGTTGGGAAACACTATGTGAGTTAATATCTAAGTGTATTTGCACAAGGTAGAAGATGAACGGAAACGGCAACATGAACACCAAACTTCCAGATTTTTATGGCAAAAACTGGAATCGATGGATGATCCAGATGCGCGTGTTATTTGGAGCTCAAGATGTTGCATAGCTTGTTACCGATGGATATATTCTAGTTGCAGAAGATGCAATAGAAGATGAGAAAGAGGCGCAGAGAAATAAAAGGAAGAGAGATCAGAAAGCTCTATTCTACATTCATCAGTGTGTGGATGCGAATGTGTTTGAGAAGATTGCAGATTCTATGACGTCAAAGGGGGCGTGGGACACACTGGTCAGATGTTATGGTGGTGACGCATCAGTGAAGAAGGTGAAGCTTTAGTCCTTGAGAAAGCAATACGAAAATCTCAACATGAAGAGAAGTGAGAAGGTTTCTGAGTACATTTCAAGAGTGATTTTGATCACTAATGAAATGAAGGCTTGTGGAGAAACTCTTTCTGAACAAAATAGACGTGGTGATAAATTCCAGAAGTCAGAAGCTTTCTATTCTGATGAGAAACATATGAAGGGAAAGGAGAGGAGAAAGGTTCAATGTTACTGTTGTAAGCAGTTTGGCCACTTTGCTAGAGATTGTTGGTCAAACAAAGAAAGGAAATCAGAAGAAGCAAAAATAGCCGAAGGTGATTCAGATGATGAACCTGTGCTATTGATGACTTATGAATCTGACGATGAACCTGTGAGGTTGTCATTTTCTAAATCTGAAGGGGATGAAGATGACTCTGAATATTCTGATTCTGAAGGAGTGTCTCTTTATGAGTCTGAGTCATAAAATGACATTGAAGAAGAGTCAGAAGTTGAAACTTCTGAAGAAGAGTCAGAGTTAGAGGATGACTCTGAAGCTGAAGACAAGTCAGAATCCGAAGGTGATTCTGAGTCTGAAGAAGAATCAGAAAATGAGTTAGAATCTCAAGGAGATTCTGCTTCTAAAGATGAGTCAGAAGATTCTGCTTCTGAAGATAAGTCAGAACATGAAGGTTCTGAAGATGAGTCAGAACATGAAGGTTCTGAAGATGAGTCAGAACATGAAGGTTCTGAAGATGAGTCAGAACATGAAGGTTCTAAAGATGAGTCAGAACATGAAGGTTCTGAAGATGATTTAGGACTTGAAAGTTCTGAAGAAGAATTAGAGTCAGAAGATGAAGAATCTTCTAGAGACTCTAAGGATGAGTCAGATAGTGAATCTGATTCTGATCTAGTTTTTGATGATGATCAAGAATTTGGTGGTGATCATGCTTCTGGAAGGGAAAACTCTGAAGACGTAGGTTCTGGAGGACAAGCTTCTGGAGGTGATCAAATTGGTCATGATTCTGGAAGGGAAAAATCTGAAGACGTAGGTTCTAGAGGACAAGCTTTTGGAGGTGATCAAATTTTTGGTGGTAATCATGACTCTAAAGGTGGACCTTCTGAAGGAGGAGCTTCTAGAGGTAGTCCAGCCTCTGATGGTTATTATGATTCTGAAGGTGGAACTTCTAAAGCAAGAGCTTCTAAAGGAGATCCAACTTCTGAAGGTGATGGTTCTGGACAAGGTCCAAAAGTTAACAAAGGTGGAACTTCTGGTGGAAGTAAAACTTCTAAAGAAAGTCCAGAAAGAGATACGGTTCTAGAATCAGAAGGAGATTTTGAACAAATAGATATTGAAGAAGTTTTCAAGAAGAAAATGTGGCTGAATGCCATGAAAGAAGAACTTGAGACTTGGAAGTTAACTGCGCTTCCAAGGGAGAAGAAAGCCATCAACGTTAGATGGGTGTTTAAGGTGAAGCTTAAGCCAGATGGATCAGTTGGCACGCACAAAGCAAGGCTAGTGGCTAGAGGTTTTCTTCAGAAACCTGGACTAGATTATTTTGAGGTATTCGCTCTTGTAGCTAGGCATGATACAATCAAATTGGTGATTACTTTAGCTGCAAACAAAATTTGGCCGCTGATGCATTTGGATGAGAAGTCAGCATTTCTGAATGGTCCATTATAAGAGGAGGTATACGTGTCACAACCTTCTGGCTTTGTGAAAAAGAATCAAGAAGGGATGGTGTACAAGTTACACAAAGCTCTGTATGGATTGAAGCAAGCATCCAGAGCTTGGAATCACAAGATTGATTCATGTTTCAAGAAGCAAGGGTTTCAGAAATGTGAGATGAATTATGGCGTGTATGTGAAATATTCTGGAAGCAATATGATTCTAGTATGTCTTTATGTTGATGACATGTTGCTTACGGGGAGTTGCAACCACAAGAAGAAACCTGCAGATGTTCTGATGAAGGATATCAAGATTGAACACCTTATTCGTTTGAGGGATGGAATTGGTGTTGTGGATTTTGATGGATATGAATGAAGGGATGGTGTTAAGAATAATTCATATCCATAACTTCTGAGGGGAGTCAAAAGTTCTGATGTTCTGGTGCTGTCCAGAAGTTGATGTTCTTGTGCTGTCTAGAAGTTGATGTTCTGGTGTTGTCCAGAACTGGTGATGTCCAGAAGATGAAGGTTCTGGTGTTGGTTAGAAGTTGTTGAATTTCTGAGGTTGTGTCCAGAAGTTTTTAACTTCTGGTTCCTTATCTTAATTATTATTTAAGGATAGTTTAGTATTTGTTAGGTTTTACTGGTAGTATTATTTAGCTTGATCACCAAGATTAGGTTTTAATTAGGATTTATGGGCATATTTATTTTTGGGCTTTTTTTGTGTATAAATATGTACTCTTATTTCATTAATAAACAGCAATCCTTATTTTCCTTTATTCTTTGCTAGCCGTCGTTTATCTTTCAATAATTCCATCGTTCTTTTCTCTTTGTCCTTGTGCACCAACAGATCCAACCGGTGAAATATTTATTTAAATTAGTCATGTTAAGATTAATCTCTTGTGTCAAAATAGTATGTTGGTAGACATAAGCAAAGGTGTGACAAACGAAACCTAATATGTATCGAGTTATATATTAGATGTCGAATTGTCGAAGCATGTTGTTTGACAAATAATTTAACTTAAATCAAGATAGATTTTTTTTAATAGATAACAAATCCAATAAATGGAGTATAAGAGATACTCCACCCGAAAGTACAAACAGGAAAATCCCTGCATCCTAAAATAATGAGAGGTAGAGTATTCAAAATGAAAAGGTTACATAAATATACTATTTTACAAAAAGAGCATAACCACTTCCATGCCCTAAGAACTATCACCGACATTATTTTTCAAAAAGAGCATAACCGCTATCCTTTTATTAAATGTTACTTGCGGGACCCACTACGATAGTCTTAGACTCTTTGTGTTTTTAGTGTGATTTTGGGGTTGAAATGGGGGTTTGTGTGTAAAAGGTTGCAAAATAAACAAACACAAACAAAAAGAATTTAAAAAAGAAAACTGTAAATTGCTTTAAGAATAAAATGTGATAGCATTCATACATTGTTAAGCTTGAAATTCATTTCTCTCTTAGATGCAGGTACTTTGAGTGTTCTATTAAATGTGAAAGAATGAAACCCCTTAAATGAATACAAACATTTGCATAAATAGAAAATCCTAACTATGTAACCGTCGACGGTTACTAACCCACATTGAGCTTAGTGGGAAAAACTGCTCTAGAACTGCTCTCACGTCTTTGCTGGCCTTGCGCGTTGATAATTGTTCCCGCCATTGCTTAATGGTGTCCTTCAACACTTATCTTCGTTCGTCAAAACCTCATCGTCGAGATGGAACTTGTGTTCCTGGTTGATGGTGCTTCAATTCTATCGAGGCTTGATGGCTCTTTTCATGTACACAATCTTTCTTTAGTCGAAGATTTCTTACCTCATACAGGGTACCTTCCTTGGTAAAAAATCGCTAGTCAATAGACATACACTCATCAAAGTTGAACACCTCTCACTTAAAAATGACGACATTGTGCATCAACCAAAGACTACAAGACGTTACTAACCGTATAACCATAATGATAGTCCTTTTAGATTTACTCTTCACCTTATCATAATGGGAAAAGAAAACCCCGATCTCCTCCAAGGATAATTCTATAAGGGTACCAATCTACTCATAAATCTTCCTCCAAATTCTTGTTGAATACGTACAAAGCCCAAAAAGATGTTGTAGAGTTTCAACCTCCCTAAAGCAAAAAGTGCAACATAAGTCTCTAGTATTCGTCAATATTCCAATTTTGAATAATTGGTCCTTTATAGGAATCTTATTAAACACAAATCTCCATCTGAATATTTGCAAGTTAGACAAAACTATAACCTCTCATAAGTGATTGATGGCTTTCACCACATCCACATGGAGAGTAGAAACAAAAAAGTTCTCATAAAAATGCTCAAATCAAGACTTTGCCGTAAATTTTCCTTCGGCTTCTTTCAACTACTCGTAGTTGTCAATCGTATTTTCTTCCAAATTCATATTCAACACTATGTCTGAAAAATTCCTCCCATAATTTGGTCTCGATTCGCTACTATTTTTAACAAGGTTATGTGAGGTTCCAATACCAAACATAGTTGTTCCAGCAGCCTGCTCCTGCCACACAATGATGTCGACCTAACTCATGTTCGGAAATTTCAGGAAATGCCTCCATCATGGATTGGTTACCAATCCACTTCAAATACTAGAAAGCAGTACCACATTCATTTCTAACACTGCACTTGATAGCACATGCATAACGGTTTCCCAATGGAGTAATATAATTATCAGATAACATAAGATCTCTCTACCAAATAGAGTCCCTACTGTGAAACACATTTTTATCTCGAATAAGAACTTTAGTCACGAGATTCATGTATCTTCTTATAAGGATATTACTCCATACCGCGTCTTGCTCCCTCAAAATCCTCCACTTCCATTTGTTCAATAACGTCATATTTAATACCTCAATGTTTTTGAGTTCTAGTCCTCCATTGTTACGCGGTTTGAAAACGATATTCCAACTTACCTAATGTGTCATCCTTTTATTCTCGTAACCACACCATAAAAAGTTTCTTTGGATACTACGAATCTCACCTAAAACTTTAGAGGGCACTTTATAGAAGGATAAAGAGTAAATGGGGATAGCATTCAACACCGAGTTAATCAACACCACTTGACCCACAATAGTAAGGTGTCTACCTTTCCAAATGGCCAACATACTCTTCAAATGATTAATCAAGTTACTCCACATTGATAATTTTCTAGCATTGTCTCCCACTTTAACACCAAGGAATTTGAAAGGTACGTTATCGACTTTGCAAGATAGAAAAATTGAGGCTGCATTCAAGAACCACTTTCCCACATGAATACCATAGATATTACTTTTATGAAAGTTAATATTTAATCCTGAAATCATTTCAAAGCCTCTGAGAATGGCTTTCATAATCCATAGATTATCACTATTACCATTCGCCAATATAATTGTATCATCCACGAACTACAACATGTTAACTTCCTCCTCCCCATTAATCTTAAAACCACGAAAATCACCTATCTCGACTGCCTTATTCATGAGACCCGTTAAAACCTCCATAACCAACATGAACCAAAAAAAGGATACAGGTCTCCTTGACAAAGATCTCTCTACCAAAAAATCCTTCATTGAACTACTATTGACGATAACGGGCATGGAGCAAGAGAAAACGCAACCTTCCATCCATCTAATTCACCTTTCACCAAACCCTATTTTAGAAAACAAAAACCTCATAAAATTCCAACTAACACAATCGTAGGCCTTTTTGAAGTCCACTTTCAACAATACACAACTCCTCTTCCATTTTTTTTGCCAAATCCAACACCTCATTGACCAAAAGAACACCATCCGCAATGTTTCTCCCTAGGACGAAAGTAGAGTGATCACCCGAAACTAACTTTCCTAGAACATTTTTTAACCTGGCTGCCAAAAGTTTGGATAATACCTTATACAAGCTTCCTGTAACACCCCAATTTCTACCCAGTAATTATAAATAAATCAGAGTATACAAATTTCCAATCATCAATTAGGATATCGCATTTTCAACTTAAAGACACAACGTGTAATTTCATTTGAACCAGATACATTACACTTTAATCAAAAAGATGAGCTCAATAACCTGTTTAGTCTTTAAAACATAAATCAATTTTTATAATAACCACGCATCGGATTCACAACGTTAAACCTTTGAGAATAAAACATGACATCTTTATCCAAACAACTTTAAAACAACCAAACTTCTTGATAAAACAACTTAAAACTTCAACAACGGAATAATAATCAACGATAAAACAAAACATATGTTCATCCCCCTGAGTGCTACATATCAGAGCGACTACATCGACTCGAACTAATAGCAACTAAATCTTCATTCTTCATTACCTGCACGTTACCAGTATAAAGGCAACGGCCAACAAATAAAGGGTGAGATATTAACAAATATAAACAAGTGTATGATAAAAGATATATTAGGATTAAAGAATATAAATCCACTATTTCAAACAACATAATTCATCACCATTCAACAACACAACAAAAACTTAATTATGCGACACCGAATGCAACTCAAACTAATGCACGTGCATGTGGTACCAATGGAGTAGAACTCCCAACGTAAAATCTTGCCAATATTTGAGGCATCAACAAGTCATAAGCCCTCAATGTAATAATTTTGTCAATCCAGGCCAACGTAACGAGCATCAGCTCCAACATAATATGCAATGTATACGACGCAACATGAATTCCATACAACAACGGTAACAAAATTCATCAACTACAAAACAATGTAATCAACGTTGGTCATAAGACCTGCAACTCAATTTGTCATAAACCAGAATAATTCCAACGCAATTCAACGTCGCCTGCAAATTCGACATACTCGACACAATTCCAATACATCAAACCAACCAAAAATAACTACAGCCATTTGCGAATTATTTCTGCAAAATTTCAACTAATTTTGGTTAAACAATTATACCGGTTAAAACTATTAGGGTTAAATATATTTGTAGTCTCTATCAATGTGCGACCCTGCAATTTTGGTCCCTCTAAAATTTTCCTTCGAATAATGGTCCTCGCAGACTTTTTATTCATACAATTTTAATCCCTGTTATTTTTTAAAATTTTTAAAACGGTTTAATTACTCTTAAATTTTTAGTTTTTTGAATAATTTTTTTTCATATGCGTTCAGAATACTATAAGTTATGTATTTACTAAATTGTAGAATTTTTTAAAATGAGAATAATTAAATATGAATTTTTTAAATTTTAAAAGATATTGATAAAAGTAATGAAAATCTCAAATTTTAAATCAAATTTTGAGTTCCTTTTTTTCCAAGAAACTTTTTATAACGTTCTACACATGTTTATAAAATAATCATTGAAAAATACACATCAGTTTAATAGCACGGACTAAAACTACATGCATAATAATTTTGCGAGGACCATTATTCGAAGGAAAATTTTAGAAAGACCAAAATTACAAAGTCGCTTATTTATAAGGACTAAAAAAATATTTAACCCAAACTATTAATATTACTATTCCATACTATTTTCATCAACCTCTATTATTACTACTATTACCACTATTTCTATTTATTTAATTCGCTGATATTAAATCTCAAATGATACTAAAGTATGTTCCTGTTATTGACCACACTACTTTGTTATTCTTGCTGCTACATAACATACTTCTTCTGCTAAAACTACCAAATTGCTACATCCTGATACTAATGTATTCTCTGCTACCATTGTATTATATTTGTTTGATTTTACCACAGCACAATTAAATTAAGTAAGACTGTAACATTACACCAATTAAATTATTAGTCTGCTAAAAATTCTCTAGCCATACCTGTTATTTACTATGTGACAGAAAAGAGAAAAAAACCAAAACACAGGTGCCTTCATCACACTACATGTGTGGCAGAAGAAAACAAAATTCATGTGCCTCTACACATGGACAGCATGTCGAATGTCATACTCCCTCCTACACCATGTGTCGATCGGCACATGCAACATACATACTCTCTGCCGCTCGACAGGGCTCTTTGTGATGAACGTCACAATTTTCCTTCAGTTTTCCAATTCCAGTTTCTTTATGTGTATCTGTTTCAACCCCAATAATTTTCATATCAGAACAACACATGCTTTTGGTTTACACAAATAATATTATCAATTGATTCAATCACTACATATATCAACAATCAACACAGCAACAACAATCGACACAATCAATCAATTTCATAAAACCAACACATCTCAGAAAACAACAATTAATCCATGGAAAAATTCATACAACCTAACCCCACATACAATTTATCATAAACCCGGTTATAGAGATTGAACTCCACCCTTACCTTGGATTGAATGTCACTCTAACGGTTTCCGGTTCGATCTAACTCTTGGACTCCGATTGCACTCTACGTATTCTTCTCTTCTAACCCTTGTTCTTCCAAAAATCCCAATGCCTCTCTACTGCTACTTCTATTTCCTTTTTATTTTCAAAAACCTAATATAATATTATACTACCTCCGTTCCTATATATAAGAGACAATTCAATTTTTAGATTCATTGAAAAATCAATGTACCTAGTCTATAAATTGACCAAATACATTGATTATTCAATGAATTAAAAAAATGAATTGTCTCTTATATATAGGAACAGAGGTAGTACTTTACTATATTGTGTTAATGGGCCTACTAGTCGATACCCCCATTTTTGCTACAACCAACACAACACTAAGCCCACTAAAATAAGTAGTCTTATGTAATTCTACTATTATTAATAATATTATTTCTACAACTTAAATCAATCAATGTAACCGACTAACATCAACACAACTCAACTCAACACTTTGCAACATCAAAAATTAAATCGGAAAATATTCAAAACTATTTAATTAAATAATTAATTAAATATTTGGGCATTACACTTCCCACAAGTCAAATGGGCCTATACTCGGATAAAGATTGCAGATTTTTTATCTTCAGAATGAGATTTAGAAAAGAGGAGTGAACACTTTAGTGTGTTTTGATTTTCCATGAAAATCCGCCACAAATCTAACAACATCTTCTTTGAGAACGTCCCAATTTTGTTTAAAGAACTCAAGAGATTAAGTATCTGGTCCAACACTTTTATTTCCATCAAATGACCATACCTCCTCTTTCACTTCCTTCTTCGAAAAAAGCCACAACCTATCTTGCTCACTTAAACTTTTGAATTTAAGACCTTCTGGAATAGGACTTCTAACATTAATCTCTTTGAAAAACCTTTCAAAGTAAGAATTGACTGCCTCCTTGATTTCTTCCACCCACTCTAATCTCTCATCCGCCCCTTCCAATAAAGTTATTGCATTTCTTCTATACCTTTCCTTTAAATAATTATGAAAAAACGAGTGTTTTTATCTTCGTCCTTCAATCAAAGTTGCCTAGATTTCAACCTAATCATGCTTTCTTCAAGTTTAGCGTATTAATCCATAACTCGCCTGTTACATTACTTCTATCATTGAAAATCTCCTCTATGTCTCCTCCATGATGATCCATTAGCAAGATATCCAATACATTAAGATTTTTCACATTCTCACTCACTTTCAGATTAATCTACCCAAAAATGTCACTGTTCCACCCAACATATGTATTTTTGGACTTTTAGTTTTAGGCTTTGGCTAAGGTAGCAAGTTATCCTAAAACTACAAATAGAGGGAGTAACCCATATTATTTTAATACACATTGAATTTGTAGTTGCAAGAGAATAAATCATAGTTTGTGTATAGAGAGGAACTCTGCTGAAAATATTCTTTTTCTTCCCCTATTTTGTTAAACCTTAACTTCTTTTGTTCCCTTATTTTGTTAAACCTTAACTTCTTTTCTTCCCTAATTATATTTTCTTCCTTATCCATTGTTAATTGCCACGCATAATCATCTTGCAATTAAGGTTGGTTTATTCACTCAAGTGAACAATGGAGAACAATGAATTTTGATCGAGTTGATTGAATCTTGTTCATCAAGATTGATTTGGAATTTTCCATAGGTTTGGTAACATCTGGTATGCAAAACTCTGGTTGAGCGATTCGAGGCAAACAATGGTAATGGAAGTGAATCATCCAAACAGACATTTTCCGACGAGTCTTCTAATTCTGAAGAGTCAGAATTATGAGAGATGTGAGAACTTCTTAGAATGGTTTATGAAATTTATTGGTTTCACTTCCACTCAAGGGTTGATGACTTTGGAATTCCAAACGAAGGATGGAAATTTCAATGTTGTGAATTTTATTTCCTTTAATTTTATTTTCTAACTATTCTTGGCTAATCCCTACTATGACTTAAAAATGGAATTTTATTTCTTAACTACATGTATGAGAAAAATATATTGGATTACTTGTAATGTTGAAGCTGGAATTTAGCACTTGTCCCTTAGTTGAAGTATGTTTATTTCTTGTGTTTGTTCTAACATCAAGCTACATTGTGTTTATCCGCGAAATAATCGCTAGCCTCTTGTTGAAGTTTATTTGCGGGACCGGCTACCGCAGTTCTAAGAATCCTTGTGTTTTAGTGTGATTTTGGTTTGAAATGAGTATTGTAACGAAAAAATTTGCAAAGTAAATAAACAAGATAAGAAATCATTTGTAAAAAGAAAACTGTAAATTGCTTAAAATTAAAAAGTGGAAGTCATTCATACATTGTGAAACATTGAACTCGTTTCACTCTTAGACGTGGATACTTTGAGTATTGCGCTGTTAAATGTGAAATAATGAAACCCCTTAAATGAGTACAAACATTTTCTTAAATAGGAAATTCTAACTATGTAACCGTCGACGGTTACTAGCCTACATTGGGCTTTGTGGAAAAAACTGCTCTAAAACTGCTCTCACGTTTCTTGTTGGCTTTGTGCATTGATAACTGTTCCCGCCATTGCTTATTGTTGTCCTTCGATATTTATGCTTGTCGACATCTTTCTCTTTACATGTCAATTCTATCTCGTCGAGATGGAGTTTTGTGTTCCTAGTTGATGGTACTTAGACTCAGACGACGTCATTTGCTTCTCTTTATGCACACTTGTCTAGTGGTTGAAAGCTCTTTATAACTCATCTTGCCCCTATTTAAATTTTCTTGTCAACACACTGTAAATCTTTCATCACAACTTATTATCTGAAAATTAAGGTCAGATAGAGACATTGAATGGCTTAAACGAAATAATCTATCAGTTGGTTATTTTAACACCAATTCCTTTGTAAAGGGCTATTTGGTCGATGTCAGCAATTTCCCCTAGGCACCAAGTTAAATATGTTTAGGATGAATGTGACATTGTCGATAAATTCAAGAGCAAAATAATTTCCACCCTCTTTATTGACAGCCCATATGAGAAGGTTTTCATGAATAAATACTATAAAGATTACACAAGAACTACAACACTATAAATTTGGAGGATTGGGATTTGTGAGTTCCTACAACTTCTTGTTTTGGCCAATTTACTTTTACATATAATTGAAAACATTGACCATGTCTACTCAAAGTACATTAGTATTTGTTTCAGTTTTGTTTACTCGTGTTTGGTTTCATGCTCTATGCTTTTGCAGGTATTTCATAAAAAATTATCCAATGGCAAAATAATTTTCTAAAGCAATTTTAACACTAGCAGAAATTGGAAAACTACAAGATTTATCAAATCTATGGTTAACACAGATTTGGATTCTCTACAGTCAAAGTGACTGCAGAGTTAATCTAGACCATTGATAAAAATAAATGAACTTTCCTTGATGTATTGTGAAACAATGGATATTATATTAATGGTGCAGATTTGCTTGAATGTGTGAATTTGTGGTATTTTGAATGCAAGGAATCCAGGTCCGATTAAAAAAATCCAATAAATGCTTAAACAACTCACCATCTCCAGAAGAAATTGAGAGTCTGACTCTTGACAAATTTTGGGGACTCTCTGTCATATGTGCTGTCACTTCCACCATCTCCTTACTACTAGCTTTGTTGAAGAAATGTTTACATTGTCAATAATTATTTGCTTGATGCCTTTCTCGTTGATATTTCTTCTATATATAGAGGTTACAGGGTTATACAGGTAATTACACTAAATAATTACATTTAATAATTTCTGATTTGTTTCCCTTATTCTAGGAACAAACCCGTATTATAAGAACAAACTAATTCTTATTCACATCCCCCTCAAATTGATGTTGTTGGTCAATGATAATCAATTTGCTAACAAGAAACTGATGACGCGCACGCGGAACAGTCTTGGTAAGAATATATGCAACCTGCAACTGAGTATTAACATGAGGAATTGATATTAATCGGTCATCATACGCGTCACGGATTGAGTGACAATCAACTTCGATATGTTTGGTGCGTTAATGAAAAACAAGATTCACAACAATTTGGATAGCACTTGTATTGTCAGCATAAAGTGAAGTTGGCTTTAATTGAGGGAATCCAAGTTCAGCCAAAAGACCAAGAAGCCAAATTATTTCAGAATAAGCAGTAGACATGGCATGATACTCAGATTCAGTAGAAGATTTAGAGACTCTCGCTTGTTTCTTACTTTTCCATGAGATCAATGAAGAGTCAAGAAACATGCAACAACCAGTGACAGATCGCCGAGTATCCGGACACCCTGCCCAATCGGCATCACTATAAGCAATCAATTTAGGAGTTGTGCCAATGGAAAAGAATAAACCACGATGAGTGCTTCCCTTCAAGTAGTGAATTATGTAACGAACTGCTGCCAAGTGAAGATGACGAGGAGAGTGCATGAATTGACTTACTTGTTGAACATAAAAAGATATGTAAAGACGAGTAATAGTCAAGTTATTAAGGCTACCCGCCAATTGACGATACAATAAGGGATCAGGAAAGAGATCACCATCATCACGATGATATTTAACATTAACCTCAAGAGGAGTATCCACTAGATTAACCGATTCAAGACCAGCCATGGAAATTAAATCTATGGCATACTTGTGTTGATGGACGAATATGCCCTTGGATGTAGAACGAACCTCAAGACCAAGAAAATAATGCAAATTGCCAAGATCTTTCATATGAAATGTTGCTTGTAACTGTTGTTTAAGAATTTGAATAGAAGCATGATCGAAACCAGTAATAATCATATCATCAACATACAGAAGAAGTAGGACGATTCCAGCACATGTTCTATGAATAAATAGAGAAGAATCATACTGACTCTGAGTAAAGGATAACCCAAGTAGAGTAAAGCATAATCTTTCATACCATGCGCTAGGCGCTTGTTTCAAACCGTATAAGGAGTGTTTGAGCTTGCACACACCCTTAGATGACGAAAATAAACCTTGAGGTGGAGTCATATAAATATCTTCTTCCAGGTCACCATGAAGAAAAGAATTTTTCACATCTAATTGATGAAGAGTCCACCCGTTAGAAGCTGCTATAGAGAGTACCGCACGAATAGATGTCATTTTGGCAACCGGTGCAAATGTCTCATCATAATCAATTCCATATTCCTGCTTGTTTCCTAAGGCAACCAAGCGATCCTTAAAACGGTTGACAAACCCATCAGAATTCAATTTCATAGAATACACCCATTTGCAGCCAATGGGTTTGACATCAGAAGGACAAGAGACAATATCCCATGTGAAATTCTCTTGAAGAGCTTAAGTTCCTCATTTATTGCTTTTATCCAATGTACATCTTTAACAGCCTGTGAATATCTATCTGGTGCTCGAGATATTCGAACAGAACGTCATGGTTCAACCGTTACAGGATCAGGTAGTGGTTCAGCATTGGGAAGGGGTGTGGGAACCTGTTATTTGTGTTTTCTAACATATACATGACCTGGTTTATAATGTTCTATAGATTGAGACATAATAGAAAACTTAGGAAGAGTAACAATATCATTCATGACAATAGAAACGCATGGAAACATAAATTGATTATCAAAAAATGTCACATTCCTAGAAATACGAAAATGATGGTTAGTCACATCATAACACACAAATCCCTTATGAGAGTGATTATACCCCATAAACACACGTTGAATAGCCTGCGCTCCAAGCTTATGTATTTCAAATGGAGGCAAGTGAACAAAACACACACATCTAAAAGTATGTAAATCACTATAATCATGCTGAATTTTAAAAAGATGAAAGAAGGGAGAATCAAAATCAATAATCTTAGAAGGAAGACAATTGATCAATAATACGATTGTGGAAAGAGCCTCTACCCAAAATGGGGATGGCACAGAATCTTGAAGAAGTAAGGTGCGCGTTACATCAAGCAAATGACGATTCTTTCGCTATGCCATCCCATTTTGTTGGGGGTATTGGGACAAGATCATTGAGACAATATTCCCTTTTGTTGAAGGTATTCCTGAAACTCACGAGACATATACTCACCTCCAGATTCAGATCGAAAAATTTTAACACATGCCTGAAATTGAGTTTCAACATATGTCAAAAACTTCTTAAAAATAGAAAACACTTCGGACTTAGATCGAAGAAAATATATCCAAGTAAAATGACTGTAATCATCAATAAATGTGAGAAAATATTTATAGTGAGCTGAGATACTGTAGGAGTCATTCCCCACGCATCACTATGAATCATCTCAATACAAGTAAAGGCACGATGAGCACCTGACGGAAAAGGAAGTGTTTCACTTTTAGCCAATTTGCAAACAGAACATGAAATAGAAGCAATACAACCATGTTTATTTCCCAACAAACCAGTTTTAAATAAATGAGACAAAACAACAGAATTTGGATGACCCGATTTTCTATGCCAATCCTCATAAGAGCTCAAAACATTGTTACAAGCAAAAGATAAATGATTAGAACTAAATTGGAGCGGAAATAATCTGCCCACTTTAGGCCCCTTCGCGATCACCTTCCCTGACACTTGCTCCTGCACAAGACAACCAACACGAGAAAATTAACATTAAAATTGTTATCCACCAATTGACCAACCGATAATAAGTTAGAAGCAAGTCCGGGTGATGCAAGCACGTCTCGAAAGTTAGAGTTTATGTCACCAACATTAGTGATAGAGAGTTTATTACCATCAGCAATTTGAATTTGCTGATTACCATCATAAGAATGTAAATTGTACAAGTAGTCAGAGGAACCCGTCATGTGATCGGATCCACCAGAATTAAGAAACCATGGTTGAGAAACATTTGAAGACTTACCCTGAATTCCCAAGGCTGAAAGAGAAGAAAGTACCATTTGTTGAATTACTTCAGGTTGTGGAGCACCACCATTAGATGAACCAGTATTGAGAGGACTAAGTGCATAGTTGGTAGTGGCATGAAATGCTTGGGCTGGACGTTGTGCTAGTTGTGGAGGATGCGATGGATAATCAGAGATGATATGACCCTGTTGTTTGCAATAGTTGCAAAACTTCTTACTGCAATTGCGAGCTAAATGTCCAAATTGTTTGCAAGAAAAACATTGAACTTGTCGCGTTGTAACACGATGGGAGAACTAACTTGTTTGTTTTACGTTTTATCGCAAATATTGCGGATAGCAAGAGTCGCCACCGACTTTTCATTTATCCAATTAAGGGAAGGAGAAAAGAACATGAAAAGACCTTCGTTAGATTCTGAGTACGGGAGGCAGTTATGAAAAGGGAAGGTATTAGCACCCTTCCATCCGTAGTTATCTACGGGCTCACTTTATAAATTGCTTTACGTGTGTGTGTTTGAAAAGATGTTCTTGAAAGGCATTTTCTATGACTTCGTAATGATTCTCATTGGAATGTATACTGAAGTGTTTGGAAATGTTTTGTTTGAAAAGTATTTAACTTTGTAATTATTCATGCTGGAATGTATACAAAGTGTTTGAAAAGTTTTGAAAATAGTGTGAGGTGTGAAAAGTATTTTTGAATTGATTGGAGCAAGCAAAAGAGTCTTATTACCTACTTAGAATGGTCGTTTCCATGTTATTTTTCTTCCTTTAGAATAAGGCTATCCATACCATTAGTTGGTAGGTAATCTTATTCATTGGATGTAAAGGGACGTTCGAAGGGTCATCGTATGGTCATATAAGGCAACATGTAGGGATACCTTAGCATATTCGTAGGGACAATCATCATTTTTCGTAGGCAACAACTGAGGGACGAGATCATGTATTCGTAGGCAACAATCGGGGGTCATCTAGGGACTATGATCTTTGATTCGAAGGGACTGTGATGATATTGTTTGTAGGCAACTATGCTAAGATATCCCTATGTTCGAGGGACATGACCATGTTTTGTTCGTAAGGCAACGAGAGAGGATACCCTAAGATGTGAGTGAGTGCAAAAGTGTGTTGTATTTAGATATATTAGTCTTAAATTAGAGGTGATCTAGGGTTGATTTTATCTTGCCATACAATCCTATTAGCTAGCAGATAAATATGTACATAAATTAAAGTGCGGAAAGTAAAAGTGCGGAAACGTAAAGGTCCTACGCTATTACATGGCTTCGGGGAAGATACATAATAAGGAGTGCGGAAAGTAAAACCCTAATTATCTATTACATCCCATGAGCAGTTACATAATAGTGAAATAGAGTGAGGAATTTAAATCCTAGTTGTTTGTCCTGTAAGCAATAATAATCAGACAAAAGATATCACGAGAAAGATCGAATTGGAAATAAGAACAAATTATGTTAGTAGAAAATACGTTTTCATGTCAGAAAAATGTTTTTTTAGGGTTAGTCAACCTAATTAGATAAGAAAATATTTTTTGAGAATTTTTTGGATTAATTTTGACATGGAAAAAGTAATTAAAAGTTAATTTTTGATTAATTAACAATTAATTAAAATAAGAGTGAAAAATAATATTTGTTTTTGATGAAAAAATTAAAGTAAAGTTTTTCTTACCTAATTATGAAAAGAAATATTTTTTGTGATTTTTTATTGTATTTAAAAAATGTTTGGAAAGAAATTAAATAAAATAAGAAAATATGAAGAAAATAGAAAAAAGGTTAGTAAAAGAAATGCCAAAAAATAGTTGGGGTAGCAGGATCGAACCCACCTTTGAGGTTACCGTGCGCCTCCACTTTGGTGTGATGTTTTGCTGTTAGTATAATGAAATAATATGTATATATGCGAAAACAAGAATTTGAAAATTATTTAAAACGAAAAAACGCGCGCTGGCCTTCATTTTCTTCCTTGAGACACAGACCTATACCAATGGTTTGTGTCTATTACTATAGCCTATAGCGACAGTTTTTTTCCGTAGCCATAGTTCTTGCAAATCATACAATTTAAAATACGCAATGGAAATTAATTGTAAGACCATAGATCGATTGGAATCGATCTCCTGAGCATAACCATGCCCTCAGTTTCGTCTGATTTTGTCTAATTCATAAAGCCCTAAATTGGAGCTTCGAACCCTAGCAATGGCAGATTTGTATACCTGTACTCAAACTCAAACTAAACTACACATAAAGCTTCGAAATAGCATTATGAACACAAATATGCAAACAAATCACATGAAATATGTGTGAATTATAGAAATCGAAATTGGAAGCGAGGTATGCAAACCGTGATCGTGACTTTACGATTCTGGATGTTTTTGCAATCTGTGAACGTCTGGGAAGGATCAGTGAACGCCCAGGAAGCAATTGAGAGGCTTGGAATTGCTTGAATCGGAACAAAAACTTGGCTGCTAGTGACTTGTAATGCACAATTTTTTTTGAGTTAGGTTAGGGTTCTTGGAGCATCAATTTTCGCCCTTCGGCATCTGGAATTCATATGTATATATAATAGACTGAATTAGGTCAAGAATTGATGAGAAAATATATCTCATTTAATGAGAAAATATTTGATTTGTCAATCTCTTCAATTTGCATCAAATGCTTCCAATCTTGTACCAATCTCATGCCAATCATATATTTTCGAAATTTTGGCTATTTAATGAGTATCTTGGACCTCAAGAATGTCAAATATTCAACCTTGCATTAATTGATTTAATTCTTCTATTTTATTTTAATTAAATTGACTTTAAATGAATAAAAAATCAAAATAAATAAAATAAAAAAACTCAAGGGCGTGGAATTGGGCTTGGAGGTTCTAATTGAGATTAGAAATAAGTTTGAATCAAGAAAAGTTAGGCCCATTTAGAGAAAATTTGATTTTCTCAAGTATTTCTCTTCATGCACCTCCTCAAAAATGCCCAACTTGCACAACTTGTATCTTGCTCAATTTTCAACATTTTGAGTGTTCTTGGACTTTTTAGAAAGCTCAAGATGTCCTTTAAACACTCTTTTTGGTTTCATCTTCATTGAAGTTTCCATGTTCATTAACACTTCTTAGCAAAAGATAACTTTTGTTGACTTTTAAAAGGACTGTAATGTTTTGATCCGAACTTCCAAATGAAGCATTTTGGCCAACGCTTGTGAGACTTGAAGTTGTAGAGAATTGAATTTCCTTCAAAATGAGCTTTGGTGGAAAAATTTCTGATAAAGTATGTGAAAGTTGGAGGTTCTAATTGAGATTAGAAATAAGTTTGAATCAAGAAAAGTTAGGCCCATTTAGAGAAAATTTGATTTTCTCAAGTATTTCTCTTCATGCACCTCCTCAAAAATGCCCAACTTGCACAACTTGTATCTTGCTCAATTTTCAACATTTTGAGTGTTCTTGGACTTTTTAGAAAGCTCAAGATGTCCTTTAAACACTCTTTTTGGTTTCATCTTCATTGAAGTTTCCATGTTCATTAACACTTCTTAGCAAAAAGATAACTTTTTGTTGACTTTTAAAAGGACCTGTAATGTTTTGATCCAGAACTTCCAAATGAAGCATTTTTGGCCAACGCTTGTGAGACTTGAAGTTGTAGAGAATTGAATTTCCTTCAAAATGAGCTTTGGTGGAAAAATTTCTGATAAAGTATGTGAAAGTTGGAGGTTCTAATTGAGATTAGAAATAAGTTTGAATCAAGAAAAGTTAGGCCCATTTAGAAAATTTGATTTTCTCAAGTATTTCTCTTCATGCACCTCCTCAAAAATGCCCAACTTGCACAACTTGTATCTTGCTCAATTTTCAACATTTTGAGTGTTCTTGGACTTTTTAGAAAGCTCAAGATGTCCTTTAAACACTCTTTTTGGTTTCATCTTCATTGAAGTTTCCATGTTCATTAACACTTCTTAGCAAAAAGATAACTTTTTGTTGACTTTTAAAAGGACCTGTAATGTTTTGATCCAGAACTTCCAAATGAAGCATTTTTGGCCAACGCTTGTGAGACTTGAAGTTGTAGAGAATTGAATTTCCTTCAAAATGAGCTTTGGTGGAAAAATTTCTGATAAAGTATGTGAAAGTTGGAGGTTCTAATTGAGATTAGAAATAAGTTTGAATCAAGAAAAGTTAGGCCCATTTAGAGAAAATTTGATTTTCTCAAGTATTTCTCTTCATGCACCTCCTCAAAAATGCCCAACTTGCACAACTTGTATCTTGCTCAATTTTCAACATTTTGAGTGTTCTTGGACTTTTTAGAAAGCTCAAGATGTCCTTTAAACACTCTTTTTGGTTTCATCTTCATTGAAGTTTCCATGTTCATTAACACTTCTTAGCAAAAAGATAACTTTTTGTTGACTTTTAAAAGGACCTGTAATGTTTTGATCCAGAACTTCCAAATGAAGCATTTTTGGCAAACGCTTGTGAGACTTGAAGTTGTAGAGAATTGAATTTCCTTCAAAATGAGCTTTGGTGGAAAAATTTCTGATAAAGTATGTGAAAGTTATGCTTGGTCAAAGTTCTATTGACTTTTGTCTAAAACACCCAAATTTAGAAACTTTGACTTTTGATCAAATCTTGACTTTCCTTGAGGAATCATGGTCAACCCTTGATCAAATGATGAATATTACTTCAAAATATTGATGTTGGCCAAAAATTATGAAGTTTGACTGTATGTTGACCACAGTTGACTTTCTGTCCAATACAGTTAATTTTCAACCATTTAAGCAATTGGATGAGGAAATTTGACTTGTAAGGCTTCAAACTTGACATGGTGATCCCTTGAAGCATATGATGAGGTATGATGACCACTTGGAGCCTTGGAAATTCATTCTGACTTGAGAGAATTAAAACCCTAGTTTGGATTGATTGCTTAGAAGAGGGTTTGTCTGGTTAACCCTTGTGAAATCCTTAAGTATGGAGATGTGAATTGTCTTGAGAAGTAGGAGGGAAAATTTTGGGGTATAACACGCGTATCACGACCCTTTCCTCTACTTTGAGCAGCATATGCAACCGTCAGAGCCTCAGATGTGACAACATCATGAGACATGGTGTCTTGAGTAAGGAGACGTTGTTCCTCCCTAAGTAGTTCGCCAACAACAAGTATCCAAGGAAGGAACCAGATTCCTATTCAACAAAGCTCCTCTGACAACCTCAAATTCGGGGCGAAGCTTCATGAGAAATTGGTCACGCCTACTTGTGTTGTAGACCTCTTGGACAGCCGCAAGAGAAGTCTTAGGAACATTAGCATGTATGATCGAAGAGTGTTAAGTCCAAAGATTCAAAAAAACCAGAGTAGTATTCTTGGACAGACAAGGTACCTTATTTCTAATTAGCTATCTCTAACTCCAACTGAAAACGCTTAGCCGCATTACTTTGATTGTAAATACGCTTCAAATAGCTCCACATTTCTTGATTGGTGGAAAATGAGCACAAATTATTAATCATTTGAGGATCAATACTACTAAGAATCCAAGTGATAAGTTGAGCATTGTTCGCGTTAAAAGGTGACGCGCTAGAGGATTCGAACGTGAATTCAAATTCTCTGGCTCGAAACGATTTACTCTTTTGATTTGTTTATAAAGATGCTACGAGCATCAATATTTATTATTTTCAACACAAGAAAGATGATTTAATGATTATGAAAAAGGGGAAAGCTGTAATACCCTCAATTGATATTGATATGCGTAACGACTAGCGTAAACTAGGCATACGCATTGGGAGATTCTGAGTAAGGGGATTGTTATATAAAGGGAATAGATGGAGCACCCTAAATATATATAGTTATCTATAGCTTTATATATGAATATATTTGATATGTTTGTGTGTTTTAATTGCTATTTCTATGATTGGGAAAGTTTCTCCTTTGGGATTTTAAGAAGGATGATTATGAAGGATTCTAGGTTTGTTATTATTGTGCTTGCAAAGATCATGGATCTTGCATACATATCCCTTAGTGGAATCAGCATTTGTAGCTCGGATCTACAGGATCTATGGTTTGTTTGGTCTGAGAGAGAAAGAAATTTGCTCGGCAAGGATGAGACCTTGTGCCTACGTATTCTCAAAAGGATGTTGAGAAAGTCAGAGCAATCGTAGTTCCCACTTATGCTAGTGGAAAGCAACGGGATGTTAGTAAGAGACAGATAAATGTCATCTTAATGAAAAATGTATCTAATCTATTTCATCACATACATTTTGAAAAGTTTGTTTGATTAAAATCTTTCATCGTAAGTTATAGGTGTTTTGCTTGAGTGTACAAGCGTTACCACTTACATGTTTAAGAGAGATGTTTGAAAAAGATGTTTGAATCTTTTAATTGTAAGTATTGGGTGTTTTGCTTGAGTGTACAAGCGTTACCACTTACAATTAAGAGATGTTTTGTTTAACAGTTTGAAAAGAGTTTGAAAAGTTTTTGTCTGTATGTGATGTAATAGATGAGATACTTCTTCCATAGAGATGATAGATGTCTAAATCTCAAGGAGAAATTGATTGGATTAAAGGGATGCTTTTAAGAAGCCCATGAGTCCTTGTATTGTAAGCCCAAGAGGAGGCAGAGGGTCATCGAGGGTCATCGAGGTCCTTGTATGAAGCTCAAGAGGAAGCTATAGGGTATGGCGGCTTTGTGTTAAAAGGATTTCAGGAAACCATCCTTTTGGAATTAAGAGCAATTTCACCGGAAATTATACTGGTTCTATCCTAACGGGTGATTCTTTGTATTGGAAGCCCAATAGGAGGCTGTTAAGATTTCCTATCTCTTTCATTGTATGATGCCCGAGAAGGCTAAACTCAATGAGGAGTTCTTTTGAGCGAAGCCCAAGAGGAGGTGACTCCAGGGGTGATGTCTTATATGAAGCCTAAGCGGAGGCTAAACTCGGATGAATGAGTTTCTTTGTACAAATCCCAGAAGGCTAACCACGTGGAGAGTTATCTTGTATGAAAGCGGAGGCTAAATTCATGTTGTGGATGAATTATCTTGTATAAAGCCAAGCGGAGGCTACAATGGGGAACCTATTGGTTAGACTAATTGTTATGTTATAATTAGCAGTTGTATAAACAAGTGTGGGTGTGTGATATGTATTCACAGGAGTTTATGAAGGAAATATAAACAATGCATGATGTTTATTTACAAGAGTTTATGAAATATAAACAAGTGTCGTGAAACGAACGTTTAAAGCAGCGTAACTTGATTATTTACAAGTCGAAGCGTACAAGGAAATGAATATGTACGAGCAGTATTTATGTACGAGAAAGATGGATGTACATAGGGGTTGGGACTTACACCATAAGGAGGCCCATTGGTTTGAGCAGTTTCACGGGAATAATGCTCCTTTCAATACCAATGGTATTCGATGTATATATGCAGACAAAGCGAAGCGAGCGATCAAAGTTTATCGTAAAAGGTATATGTATTATGTACGGATAAAAGTTTGTATGAAAAGAAATTGATATGTACAAGGAAAAGGTATGTATGTACATAAAAGAATGTTGGTTTGTGTATACACAAGTGAAATAAAAACAAACGATCGAAGTTTGTCTATACTTGAGTATAAAAAGTATCTGTGTTATGTACAGATGAAAATTTGTATGTGTTTGGAAATGATTTGATATGTACAAAGAAATATTATGTACACAAAAGAATTTTATGGGACTTACACCGTGAGGGAGGCCCATTGGTTTAAAAGAAGTTTCATCGGGAATAATTCTTCTCCTAGAACCAATGGATTCGGTGTATAAACAAACGAATGAAAACAAACAAAAGAAATTTGTTTATGTTTGAATTTTAACAATGATGATTTGAGTATGTACGAGAAAAATTGAATATGTACATAAAAGGATTGGGACTTACACCGTAAGGGAGGCCCATGATCGATTGAGAAATTCGAGCGAAAACGAATTTGATTTTATCGTTTAAATCGGATCGATCATGGTAAAAGATGCAAGTTTGATAAAAAAGTTTTGAAAAATGATTTTGAAAGTGTTTTGAAATGTGAAGTTGATTTATGAGAAGTTTTGAAAAGAATCGGAAGTCGAAAACTTGAAAAATTCACCTTTAAAAGGTGTTTTGAAAAGTGCTCAGAACGTCGTTTTCGGCTCGATTAAAATATAATCAGATGAAAATTTTTTCTGAAAATTTTTGCATAATCATAAAATAGATACATTTATTGACAAGTGTACAAAAAATCACCTCAAAATGAGGAGTTTTGATTGGTTAAAAAAAAAGTGAAAGTTTTGTAAAAAACATGAAAAAATATGAAAGTTTTGAAAAAGAATGGTCTTGAGAAGGATTGAACTCATGACCATTGGGTGGCTACGTGGCAGTAAACCTTAAGGGCGAGCTAGCAACCACTGGGACAAACGTGTTTTAGTGTTTATGAATCCAGAGCACGTGTTAATAAAACATTGGAGAATTTGAATTTAAATTTCAAGAACACGCGCGAAGTGTTCATCTTCTTCCCCGATCTTCAATCCAACCTAGATCCTTCGTTTGTTGATGAAATTCAAAGATATAAACATGAAACTTGCTCGTTTCAAGCCCAGGAATATGATACCACTCTTTAATTTCATTTATTTTAAGCCCAGAATGATTTAATTTTTAAAGAATACTATGAACCCTAAACTGAAATTTTCAAATTAAATGATGCATAGTTGATGATTCTTTGATTTTTTTGAGGGCTTATGATCGTGATGAGTGCAGAAAAAGATTGGCCAAGAGTTTTTGCATTTAAATTCAAAGAATATTGATATCCCAGTTCGTGTTCATACCTGTGCAAGTGGGGATCGAATTCAATGCAAGAGTGTTTCCAGAACTTGTTTCTTGATTGCTACAGCATCATCGGCTCATATGGAAGCTAAATGGATAGTCTGCTTGCTTCGAGCTTGCTTGAATCGAGCTACACAAGTCAACTGCCTGGACTCAAAGCAAACCGGAAATCGTGTCTTGAGTTGTTACAGATGGTTGTTAAGGATTTGAATCATGTATATGAGGTACATGGAAAGTGTTAGGATGATTAGAACACAACTTGTTCCATTAAAACCATGAATTCAAATGCTTATGGCAGTTTTGGAAGTTTGAAAAAATGAAAAGTGATTTCTGATTTTTACTTGTTTTCAGTTTGATTTTAAGTTGTAAACAAGTTTGATAGTGATATTAGAGCATGTTTGACACCAAAGATCTCATGTTCATTCACAATTTTTCAAAATTGCATGATCTCTTTATTTTGAACTATGATTTGAGAAATTGGAGAAAGTGGAAGGAAAGTATGTCTTGGCATTACTTTGGTGTAGTTTTGAACTTGAAATCATGATCTATTTATAGGCCAATGGTTCTTAAAATGTTAGGCAAGAGTACAAGCTTTTTGGAAAATCAAAGATGCCTTAAGGGGTAAGAATGACTTTTGCAAAGAAAAAGGAAGTTTCCTCTTTTTACCATGTGTGAAAAATCTCCAAATTGATTCTATCTCATCTCAATCATATCTAGCTGATATTTATCAGCTCAATGATCCATTTGGCAAGGTTGTATTGCTTCTAGATGAAGAAATCTCAAAAATGACCTATAATTTGAAGTTTTGACTTTTGAAAATTAAGTTCATGGAGCCTTATGTTTCAATTTCAAAAGTATAGCTAGACTCCATGGATTTGTGAGTTCTTGGGCATTTTGGAAAGCTTGTTTCAAGAGCTACAACTTTCATGTTTTGAGTTTTTTCCAATTCAAAATGGAACTAGGTGAAAAAATGGCATGAAGTTTGGAAAAAATAAGAAATTTTAACACTTAGAAAATTTTTTGATTTTCTATGATCATGATGGATCATTTGAAGTATTTTGATGATTGAAAAAGTTTTGTTTTGAAAATTTTGACCAAACGTCAAAGTTTGACTTTTCAGTGCAGATGAAATTTCATCAGATGTTTCAGAAATTGACTGATGAAGTCTGTGATCTTTTGTGATGTTTTGAATCCAGAAATTAGGTCAAGATGTTGTATCTAAGATATAATGACCAATCTCTATCCAAAAAAGTCATTTCTTGCTCAAAAAGTCAGAGAATACTCATGCCCGATCAAAACCCTAATTGGTCGATCCTCGATTGATCTATGAGAAAAAATGGATATCTGATGATCAGAGGTTGATGATTTGATCAAGATAGATCAAATGAGGTGAGAAAAACTCAAACCCTAATTGGTTGCCTCTTGAATCAGATGAAAATCTGATGAAACCCTAATTTTGACCTGTGAATGCTACACCCAATTAATGATGTCTGAACTGTTAGTGATGCAATGATGCAAATGTAAGGTGGTATATTAGGTCAAAAATTGGGGTATGACAAGCATCTTTATATTCCCACTCTTCTAAAGCAACTTTTTCTGTCAGTGCCTTAGAGACACCGTCCAAGTGACTCCATAATTTCTTTCCTTTGACATGCATTCTGAACTGAAATTCCCAAGCAGAATAACTCTTGCTGGTAAAACGCACACAATTAAAATCTCTTTCGGAAGCCATAAGAATAATAGTGGTAATAATTAAAAGGACTTGGGAACAACAACAAAAAACCACATGAACAAGAGCCTTCAGCCTTCTTACGTGAACAGAAACCTCCTTATGTGAACAAGTGCTTCCACCTAACAACAATGTTTTTTTTCAACGTAAGTGGCACTTGCTGTTTTTTTTAATACTAGTAATAGTATTAAATTCCTAATGAGAGAACACGGACAACCGTGTGTGATGGGTAAAAGACGACAACACCCAAATCTGAAAACGACATCAATACGAGAACACTCAAACCGAATTCGATTTGCAAACAAGAACGAACGACGAAATTGCAACCCTTGATCACTACCAAGAACAGATCTGAGAAACAATTTGAATTACCGAAGATTACAATCATAAGTCTCGAAGAGATTACCTAGAATCGAGATGAGTTCAAGAACGACCCAGTGGGGTGTCGCTATATAAAGCCAAGATCAACCTAACATTCACAAGTTTGATCGAAAACCTAATGATACCATGTTAATAATTCTTGACTTGATACCTTTCTCATTGATATTTCTTTTATATATAGAGGTTATAGGGTTACACAGATAATTACATTAAATAATTACATTTAATAATTTATGATTTGTTTCCTTTATTCTAGGAACAAACCTTTATTTTAAGAACAAACTAATTCTCATTCAAATACATAAACGTAATCACTACGAAGAAGTTGATCAACTTCCACAAGAAAGTATAATTCACAAACTTACATGACTATAACTCATATTACGTAATAGATTCACATGTTGGTTGCTCTGTATATATCATAGCTAGCCATATACATTCCAACTTTTATGTGTTTAGTTTTAAGAATTGTATTAGAAGCACTCTTGAAAAACCTATAGCCTATAGTAATTTTAATAGAAATATATGTATTTTAAAGTTATTATCTAATGTGATTCGTTTCATCATTTTCTTCCTGAAAATTTTGTAATATCATCGGTTCTTCCCTTCACTATATATGATTCAGGATGGGAAAAAAGTTCTTCCTACAATAAGCACAAGGGTGCACTTGTAAACGTCAACCATTACAATGACTTTAACACTATGTTTGGTTTTGCAGAAAGATAAAGGAAAGAAAGAAGATGGAAAGTAAGTAAGTGGAAAGATCTTCTTTCCATCGTTTGACACCACTGTAAAAAGGAGATAGAAGAATATTTCTTGTGGGGTCTACAGAAAAATCCTTTCCGCGCAAGATTGAATGCAAAACAGAAGAATAGACCAATTTTATACGGAAATGACATAATAATGAATACGTACATACATTTTTTTGATATTAGTCACATACATGTTTTTTATCGAAAATAAAATTGATCTTTATTTGTTTATTAAAGTAGTTAACATTTTTCTACAAAATCAACTGTAAAACTGCCTCTTATTAGATAATAATATATTATTTTTTAAAATTTAACAGTTAACTATTAATAAATATTGTAATAGTCATTATCTATTTTAAAAATTATATATGTACAATTATATTTTAGAATCTAATTTTTTTTAATTAAATTTGAAAACTCGATAACTTTATTAATTAAAATATAAAAAATTTCATTTAAAATTAAAATATACAAACTTCATTTAAAATTGAATTAAAATTAATTATTAAAAAACTAAATAAAAATTAAATAAAAATTAAATAAATAATTAGGGTTATTTTTCATTGTATAAAATTAAGATCTCTTATTTTGAGGTATATATCTTTATTTTTATCTAATCAAAGTACAACATTTCACAAGGTACTAAAAGATGATAAATATAAGGTTGATAATTGCAGGAGAATCATTTTCACATATGCATGTTGAATCAAAAACTTCTAACGCTGATAAATATGAAAATAATGGAGGAGACCAAATCTATTAGTGTGAAGTCTTTTTTAGACAAGAAAATGGTTGTTAGAGCTGATGAGTAATTCTAACCATTTAAACTTATTTTGCCAATTTAATAGTAATATTTTTGAAGTTAAATTAGAATTTTGTAAAATATTGAATATTAATATCAACATAAAATTATTTATTAAAATATTGATTATTGACGAGAACATAATCAAAATATTCAATGTTAACAACAACATGAAGTTATTGATAAAAATATTAAATATTAACGAGACTATAAAATTATTAATTAAAATATTAAGTTATTATATATATATATATATATATATATATATATATATATCTTGCTAGAATATTTCAATGAGAATGCTTAGTAATTCAGAGTTCCAAGTTAGATTACTTGAACTCCAATCTATATGTCTTGCTTATCCCTCATTCGGGAGCCCTTTATATAGAAGCATCAAAGTCTCTATGATCAATGCCTGTAACAGCTATGCCTTCCCAGTTTCATAATTAAGTTTTCTTCAAGGAGAATAACGTCCGCCGCCTTTCAGTGATAGCCCTAAAATGTAACGCGCGCCGTCAGACTTAAAGCGGCGGTTACATCTTTGATGGTTGGCTTGGGCATAACGTCCTCATAATGGCAGGGCAGCCCGTAACCCCTTGGTCTGGGATGTGTGCTCTGTGACAGTCTCTTCAGCTCCCAACGTCCTATAGCCATCGGTTCCTCCGTTCTCCCTACCCGGCTAGGTGGAGTCCCTCTTGTCCATGCCTAACCGACTACATATCTTGGGCTTGTGGATTTTATGTACGATCATAAGCCCCGGAGCATATGACTTCATGCCTTGAAGTTTTATGGTCGACAAAAGAAACATAAATCTAGGTCGAGATATACGTCGGCATTGACGGACTATAAGTGTGTGCGCTCAGTGCCATAGTTAGTGCAACAATCACCTACCTACTTTTAAGTATAATGATAACGGTAGTGGATTTTAAATGAAAAACACGTTACCCTTTCTTTTTATAATGTCTCATTTCCTTTTAAAAAATATTTTCTTTTTCATTCCTTTCTTCAAAACCTCTCTTGCCTCCGCCCTAAAATCCGCCTCCCGCATCCTCTTTGAACGTTATTTCCAGGTATTCATCTACTATCATCCGTTTATTTTTCCCTTTACTTTTGCGAGATGGTTATTATTAGAGAATGCGATGACTTAGGGCATAGAAAACATCTAAATAGTGACGAGCGTAGGGTTTTCTTGGAGGAATGCATGCGAGAGATGAGCGATGCTCTAGGGGTAGAGGAACTAGAGAGGGTTATGAACAAGATTAACTCTGACGTTCTAACCTCTGATAGTGATTCTGACCCTGATTCTTCAAGTTTTATGGAGCTCCTGATGGAAACGAGCAAATCGTTTAGTGGAGAAGTTCTAGGTTTCAAGCAAAGTTCTATCAAGGATTTGGAGATTTCCACGCTTCGATCACTCTGGAACATCTCCTCGACTGGGAATAAGGATGATGTGATTCTTGAAGCTTGCGAAGTCAGAGAGTGTGTTTGCATGTCCCGGCCAAAAGGGGTGGACCCTGAATGGTTTTATTTTTACGCTGGAGTGTTGGAGGACATTAACATAAATTTTCCGTTTACTGACTTTGAATCAGACGTACTCCGAATAGTGAATGTGGCCCCTTCCCAACTTCACCCAAATAGCTGGGGCTTTATAAGGGCCTTTGAAAGAATTTGTAGGGCCTTGAGTATAACCCCGACCATAGGTTTATTCTTCTCCTACTTTGAAGTGAAGAACGCGGACTCCAAAAGCTAGGTAGCCCTAAGTGGCATTCCGAAGAGAAGCTTTCTTCAAGCCTTCACCTCAAATTACAAAGGCTATAAAGAACGCTTTCTCCGAGTTAGGTGTGGTACTCGGTGTCCACAAGTCATTTATGGCGCTGACGGGCACCCCAAATTTCCTTTATATTGGACGAGCAATTCGCTCCCCATTTTTGGCTTTGATTACAACGCACTAAGCGACACTGAAACTCAATCCCTTGAAGTGTTAGATTCGTTTCGGCCGATCAGGGTTAAAGACATGCTGACCTTACCCTATGATGAAATCCCAGCTTTTTTGGGTAAGGTTTCCCTGTTTCTCATTTGTACAAAGAATTTCATTTTCTTGACTAACCTTTTCTCTTTTATCCCTTTTATGCAGACAAAATAACTTATCTATCTGTGAAGGACTAGAAAAAGTTGATGGCTGCAGCTCGTGCTGCTCAGATGAGTTCTGGTGGCCCTTTAGAGGCCAAATCCAATATGGTCGGGCTAGAGATTCAAGCATTGAAGAAGAAGAAAAATGCGGGGTCCAAAGGGAGCGCGTTGGAGACGGTGGTGATCATAGTGTCACCAATCAAACGTCCTGCAGATGTGTGGGTGGTATCTGACAAGAATCCCCAAAAAAAACATAAAACTGCGATGACCAATGAGATCAATCAAGTCAACTGGGAAGTTTCTACCTTGATGAGAGAAGTCAGTGATGGTTCGACCCACCCCTCCGATGAAAACGAGTTTTGGTCTGCTGACTTTGATGGCATGAAATTCCTATATGACCACCTCAACGCCACGGGGGATGTGAATAAGGTAAAAAAACCTTGGGCCTCAGAAGATTACCCAACATCTCAGCTCATACTTGATGAGGTGTGTTGTTCTGGCCCGGAGCCTATTTGAATCTGGGGACGCCGCAGACAAGAGACAATTCGAGCTATAAAAAGAGATTCAGAGGCTATCTGACAATGAGAAGTCTCTTAATGAAGCGAATTCTCACTTGAAGGCCAAAGCGCATGAAAGTGAGGCCAAAGCACATGAAAGTGCTGTGAAAGCAAAAGCTCTAGAGAAAGAACTCTCTACAACGAAAACTTATGACGTCGAGCTAGCAGCTAGCCTGCGGTCCTCAGAGAAATCATGCTCCAAATTGAAGGAGGCTTTGGAGAAATCACGACTGGATATTCTCGACACCGGGGACATGGCTTTCGACCGGCCAAAGACCAAGTTGCCTATTTGTACCCTGAGCTCGACCTCACTCAAGTCGACATCTTCAAAGTCATAGTAGACGGAAAGCTAGTGGAAGCTGACTACAATGATGAGGTGGTGATGGATGAAGAACCAATCACTGTGGATACCACTCATCTCAAGACCCCTAGCTATATCTTTCCTTTATTTCTTTGAGTTTATTTTAAGTTAGTCACCCTTTTGGTGGGTGTATTTTCTATAACTTCCTAACAATTTCTCTTTGGGCGTTTTAAATACTGCTTTTGCTCAACTTACGTTCGTTTTAAATTTTTGTGTTATGTATGCATTTGATATGTTCAAAAACAAGATCATGCATGTATTATCATCCCCCCAGTCGAGTGGCTGCTCTGAAAAGCCATAACGACTTTACATAAGAGGCACTTAGCTTGTTTTGAGCAACTCATATAATCCGACAACTTAGCCCCCGAGTCGACTATAAGACCGACCGGAGTGGAAAGATTTGATGCCTTGGAAAGCTACATGAGTATGTTTGAGCGGTGTTAACAAAGCGTGTATTAAGCCAAATTAGGGACGCAGCAATGTACAAAACTCGGATATAGAACCGTGGCATGAAGTCTGATTTGGGGATGCAACAGTGTGCAGTGCCCGGGGCGACTATGAAGCCGGCAAAGACAAGAAGATTTTATACTTTGAAGGATGATGCTTGTATGGCGCTATAAGAATAGGCAAAGCATTCTTTCAAGTAGAGGCGTTGAGCCAAATCGGGACAGCAAAGGAGTTAGAATCCGTTATACTGAGCCTGAGTACGGTGAAATGTAGGTTTTGCTTTGAGAACCAATCGATATGGAACTCGGAAAAGAGCTTTATTTGTTCTCAAACAGAGCCTCTGATGAGGTTGAACCTTAGAGAGACACTGAGTTATGTCGGGGAAGCACCATTAAAATGGTACTTGGCAGGGAACTCATATGGTGAACGCAATGCTTTGTTGGAGAACCATCAAGATGGAACTCGGCAGGGAGCCTTATTTGTTTTGGAACAGATCCCCTGACGAGGTTGAACCTCGGCGGGACACCAAGTTATGTCGGGGAAGCACCATTGAAATGGTACTCGGTAGGAAACCCATATGGCGAACGCAGTGCTTTGCCGGAGAACCACCGAGATGGAACTCGGCAGGGAGCCTTATTTGTTTTGGAATAGAGCCCCTAACGAGGTTGAACCTTGGCTGGACACTGAGTTATGTCGGGGGAGCACCATTGGAATGGTACTCGGCAGGGAACCTATATGGCAAACGCAATGTTTTGCCGGAGAACCACCGAGATGGAACTCGGCAGTGAGCCTTACTTGTTTTGGAACAGATCCCCTGACGAGGTTGAACCTTGGCGGGACACCGAGTTATGCCGGGGGAGCACCATTGAAATGATACTCGGCAGGGAACCCATATGGCGAACACAGTGCTTTGCTGGAGAACCATCGAGATGAAACTCGGCAGGGAGATTTATTACATCCTAGTTTCTTTTACATAGACTAAATTTGTTAAGGTGGCTCATTAAAAACCCTGGTCCTTACCTAGGAAAAAGAGTACACCAATTTATTAAATCAACTTACAAAGTTTAACTGAAATAAAGCCTGAGACTAGTTACATTCCAAGTCCTAGGCACCTATATTCCATCCAAAGTCTCCAGCTTGTAGGCTCCTCTTTCCAGTTTTTATACAACTCAAAACGAATCTTCCCAGTTAGGGGATAACTTCCCCTTCTTCGTAGGATCCATAACCTTTTTTAAGACCAGGCCGCCTTCCTCGAAGCCTCGTCGTTTCACCTTTAGATTATATCTTCATGCTACCATTTGTTTAGCTGCAACTTCTCTTATGTGTGTTGCACTTATTATTTCTTCTAAAAAATCAGCCTTAGCATTCAAAGCTTGGATGTTGACGTCCTGCTCAAAATTCTCATGTCGCCAGGTGGGCAAGCTAACTTCCACTGGGGTTGTAACACCCCAATTCTACCCAACGTTTATATAAAAATCAGAGTGCCAAAAATTTCAACAATATGAGGCATTACATTCATAATTCAAAACCGTCATCATAAAAAAAAAACATATCATAATGGATACATAGCACATTTTAATCCAAAGAAATTATAACAATTAATTAGTCTTCAAAATACTTCATATTTATTCAAAACTACGCAGCGGATTCATAATGTTTCAAAACTTCAAACAGAATATAGCATCTTTTAACAACTTAATTCAAGGAACAAATTCTCAAAGTATTAACATCAATAATGCAACGGAAATTATATAAAAGCAATAAGCGTTCATTTCTCCCCGAGTGCTACGTATCAGAGCGACGACGCCAAAAGCTACTAAACTCTTTACTCCTCGTTACCTGCACGTTACCAATATAAAGGTAACGACCAACAAAATAGAAAGGGTGAGATATCTACCAATATAAACAGGTGTATGATAAATAATATATTAGGATTAAATCATACATAATTACCACATCACAAATAACACGTCACAATAACTTCCTAATCAACAACAACCCAAAGCCACGTCGTCGTTAGCAACAACAATTAATTTACTTCACAATCAACAACGACATGATTCAAATGAGACACAACAATGCATATGCATGTGGTACCAACAGAGCTTTAGCTCCCTTCACTATTTCCAGTTAATAGAGGCATAAGGCATAAGCCTTCTTCACAATTCCTCCAATACAGGCCTTCACAAATGCAAATGAAATGTGATGATAACAACATGCAATAACAACATAAATTTGCTTCACGAGGTATACGCCTATATCACCATTATTACCAATAATCAGAGGTAATTATCGTCACTGAAAATATCTTGCAACTTCACACAATTCAACATACAACAACAACGTAAATTCCTCGCTAATAATACACAAACAATTCAACCACACAATACCTTCACACAAATTCAACAAAATAAATAATCATAATCATCTACTAAATTATACGAATCATTCTGACAATTTTTAATTAATTCCGGACAACTAATTATATCACTTAAATCACTAACTCGGTTAATTCGGTACTACCTTTAAGTACTATTGTTACTATTAATTATTATGAAGCTGCTAATTCACTATCAACTATGTTTATAATATTAAATTAGTTATGTTATCATACTGCCATTTTAATTGAAATAAAAATAAATACTTTTTTCACTAGATTCACTACACTGTTATTTAACTGCACCACCAACTGTTATTCTGAGCCCGCTATTTCACTTTCTATCCATTTCTACCACTTTAATAGCTCATGCTTGCTGCTAGCATCACTACAAATCCTTGCTGCTAGCAATTTTTCATTACTATATATACTACTATTCTAATTTTCCAAAACTACTATTTAAATAACCCTGCTATTTTATTACTGCTACTTAATACCACTCTCGTACTACTATTTTCACAATTATTCACTATGTGATTATTTACTACTCCTTTTGTTTCCAATATATTACTTCTACTGGAACGGTACTTGTAACACCCCAATTCTACCCCGCGTAATTAATAATAAAATCAGAGTTTCAAAATTTCATTTAATAAAATTGAGGTATCACATATTCGCATTACCAACAATTAGCATTATAATGCACATCAAAAGTCGGATATACCGATTCATACATAATTCATCATATACACATATGAATAATCACAGCACAGCGGATATGTTTACGAAATATACATCACATCATGTTGTCATCAATACATAAGGTTATAACAGAATAAGATAGTATACACAAACTATCCTATCAAAATAATGTCGTCGCCCAAATCCCGAGTGTTACTACGATAAAAGCAGAACGACACAAAATAAAGTGACTCGAGCTAATCCTCCTCATCCTCGGGGATCACCTGCACGTTACCAATATATAGGCAACGGCGAAACAAGCAAAGGGTGAGATACTCCAAAACATATAATTATAATCATGATAGGATATATACATAGTTTGGAATTATAATTGATATAATTTAAGCAAGTATGTCGACATGTATTAAAAGCTTACATACTTCAAATTAGCATTAGTGTATAAATTAACACTTTAACTCCATCACATAATCATTATACTCGCATCAACACAAAACATCAAGTACCATCGCAATTCAATCATCATTCATCAATTAGAAACTCAATGTTAAACACCTCAAACATAAACATAACCGACTCCATGAGACACGACTATGTTATGCATGTGGTACCCGTCGCTTTGTCCATAAATAGGGACACTTGGCATAAAGTTCATCGTCGCTTGGAATAAAAGCCATCGTCACTTGGCATAAAAGCCTTCGTCGCTTATGCAATGTATGTGACTCAATAAATAAAGACCACACAATCAACACATCATCATCACTCATCACAATTGACATAAAGTCCACATCGTCATATTTATTCACATCAAATAAACATGTCATCGCATCGCATCGCATAAACAACAAGTATTCATAATTAAATACACCGTCGCAAACATCATTATCAATTAATCCACTAATTCCAAAAACAGAAAAATAGATAAAAACACCAATAACCATCGCGAAAGCCATTCTTGATTACCGGCATAATTTATAAACATCAACTTCGAAATTAGATAGTTCATATATGTCTTAAATTGACTAAAACACAATCCGGTTCAATTTACCGTAAATTGGCCTATTTTGGGTCGTTCCGTAAAAACTCACAATTTCGAAAAACTAACTTCACCACTACGTTCTACACGTCAAACTTAGCTAGCACGTCAATTTTCGTTGAATTTGGAGCAACTTGCTTCGTCGTCGAATTTACCGAAATCGGAAAATCGGAACATAATCGGGTTCTAAATTTAATCGGTTGTCTTATCCCCTAATTATATTTTATGGATACCAAATGTTACTAGGTGGAATTGGATTTTTTTTAGAGAGAAACAGAATGTATTTGCAAAGGAAAATCATGCAGGAAAAATTTGACAGAAAACAGAATTTGCTGCAAACAGAAAAACAAAACGAAAAACTCATTTCCTCCATCCTTCACACCAGGGACGCACGTCCCCTTTGTCCTTAAAGAAAAGGAGGAGGGTGCCTCATAGGGGGACGGTCGCCCCACTTGTGGAGGTGGGCACCTCCCCCTCCTTGCTATTTCCATCCATTTTATTTTCATTTCCCTGTGTTTTGTTGTTTCATACAGTTTCCATATTTTCTGTTTTCTGGTTTTACAGATAGCTTTTCTTTTCCATTTTCATTTCTATTTTCATTTCTATTTTAATTCTATAATCCAAACACTACAAAACTAATAACAACACCCATAATCTCTACAACAAATCCAACTCTTCTAAACATTTCAACAATCACTCCACAAAACCCTATAAACCAACTATCAATTTTTCCCAAATCCAAACTAAACCACCAAACCCTAACTATAAGAAATAGAAATCAAACCCCTTACCTAGCAAGTTTTGAGTGTTCTTGATGATTCCTCAACCAAGAAACCAAGCCTTGCTCTTCTTCTTGCTCTCTTCTTCTTCCTCAACCAAAACCCTAGCTTTTCTCCAAACTTCTAAACTTTGTGTTTTTGATGTTGTGTTAGGAAATGGGTGGAGGAAATGTTTTTATATGTAATATGTCTTACTAGCCAAACTTAAGTAAATTGCTCACACACCCCTCTTCTATTCTTAATATACTAAATATATCCTCTAATTATATCATTAACTCAATTTATTAATAAAATTCCGGGGAATTAAATATCGGTCCGAATAATATTTTACCGAACCGAACCGAACGTCGCCAAATATATTAATAGATATACCGATTAATATAATTATTTTCGTCGCCAAAACAATCGTCAAACGATAATTCAAAATATTAATATAATATAATATTAAATAAAAACGGGCGTTACAACTCTCCCCCACTTAAAAAGTTTCGTCCTCGAAATTACCTGACTCGAAAAGCTCGGGATATGAATCCCGCATCTTACTCTCTAACTCCCACGTCGCACTTTCACCAGCTGCTCCTATCCAAACAACCTTGACCAATGAAATCTCCTTGCCACGAAGAGACTTTAACTCACGATCCTCAATCCTCAAAGGCATTGTTTCCACCGTAAGATTTTCCCGAACCTGAATATCATCCATCTCAATCACATGCGAAGGATCCGGAACATACTTCAGAAGTTGTGACACATGAAAGACATCGTGCAAATTCGAAAGATTTGGCGGTAACGCCACCCTATAAGCCACTTTTCCCACTTTACTAGTAATTTGATAAGGAACAATAAAGCGAGGAGTTAACTTCTTTGACTTTAATGCTCGCTCAACGCCGGTTGTAGGAGTAACCCTCAAAAACACATGATCACCCTCTAGGAATTCCAAGTCTTTCCTCCTTTTATCATGATAACTCTTTTGTCGACTTTGGGAAATTCTCATCTTTTCTCTAATCATCTTCACCGCCTCAGTAGTTTCTCTAACCAATTCGGGTCCAAGCACCACACTTTCACCCGACTCGTGCCAACACAAAGGAGTTCTACATCTCCGACCATACAACACCTCAAACGGTGCCATTCCAATACTAGCATGAAAACTGTTATTGTAAGTAAACTCAATCAAAGGAAGATATGTATCCCATGTGTAACACCCCTTCTAAAATACCCCGAATATATTAATTATATCAATGATTAAAGTCATAATTCATCAGAGTTAACACGGTACAAGGTGTTGCACCCCAAATTTTACCCTGCAATTTTTCTAGTCGCATTTTGTTTATAAAAAAAACAGTCATTCACTCATTGCATTCACATCATTACGTCGTCTTTAAATTGACCAAAAGTCAGTTTAAATCGATATTTGCATCATTTTTAATTATAAATTACCTGTTATCTTACTTCATGCATTTTACTTCTCATGCATTTATTGCATTATTTTAATTTACTTATATGTCGATGATATCGATATTTCGGTTTTATAAACTGACTGTTAAAAGCGGTTCGACACTGTGCGAAAATTAGCGGGGAAAATATTTCAAATTTTCATCTTTTACTCACTGCTTTATGAATTTACGTATCGCGTAAAGCATAAAAATGTGTTCTCCCTAATTTTTTTGGTACATTTCGAAAACTCATTTTTTACTGTGAGTATTTTACAACCGGGTATTCTGTATTATTATTTTATTTCTATTTTAATTATTTTGATAATTTTTCTTCAATCTTTGATACCTGTATTTTACTTTATTGTAATTATTTTTATTTTTTCGGATAATTTATTGTCCGAACTTTTACCGTTTTGACAATTTTAAGTGTCCAATTTTTGTCTCCAAAAATCAAAACAAAAACTCTTTTGAATAGATTAATTTTTGCTCTTTTGGGCTTTGTAGCCCAATTTATAATTAGGGGTATTATTGGCATTTTAAAAAAAATTGGAAAACCTAATTGTATTGTATATATATGTATCTTAGTCTTCTGTTGGGAGGAGGCCATTTTTTGAGAGAGGGGAACGGAAACATAGGCGGATCCAATTCATTCAGAGCCAAAATTATTTAAAAAAAAAAAAGAAGCTTCATTTTCTTCCAAACACTCCTTATCTTCACACCACACTCCCTCCGTCCCTGTTCACTCTCTCCTTCGTTCAATCTCCACCAACACCAACCGTTGTTTCTCACCACTGCGTCTCTTCTCTCCAGCCATCGTCCTCCTTGTAGCCCCAGTCGTGTCCTTTCGTTTCCTCCTTCACCATAATCTCCTTATGTTTCCTCTGTCACCAAACCCACCGTTCCCTCCATCTGTCTTCACCGAACCCTCACCAACAACCTTCAATCCTTCTCCGTTTCTCCATAGTCGTCGCTTAACCCCAACACAACACATCTCCGCGGCTCCCTCGTGTCTCACTGTACAGAACCCTCCATGCTCCATCTTCTTTCTCACACTCAGCTGCCTAACTCCTTCGTCTCCTCTCACTCTCTCCTTCCGTCAAACAAAAACGCAGCTCAACCCTCTGCAGAGCTCACCTTCACTCACAGCCTTCAAACCCCCTGTTCTCAACTCACACCCTTATCTCCCTCTGTATCACGCCGAAACAACACATCCCATCTGTCTCTCTTCATAACACGACCATCCGTCCGCTCCCTGTTTCCTTCGCTTTCCCTTCTGTTCGCTCCATTCATACAGCCCTGCTGCTGTTAGCTGGCAATTTCGAAAAGGGTAAAATTGGCATAGACGAAACAAATATGTTTACTATCACATGGAAAAGAGATTAATATTTGTTGGTGATAGGTGAACATAAGACCTTTTTGTTTCATGGAGAAAGGATTCTTCGATTGACAATAATGAGTGATATTTCGAATTAAAATCTTTAGTATTTTTAGGATATGAAGAAATCCCTTTAAATAAATATGTCAATATTGGAGCGGTCCAAACAAAGGATTAAAGTGAAATACGAATGGTTATAGAATTCGAATTTCGAATAACCTCTGAAGATTCGAATTTTGAATAAAAGGCGCCATTGTAAGGGACGCGTGGAGATTGGAGAACGAAAGAGACTTGCATGTCTTAAAACGTGGCGCAATATTATAGTAAGACCGTTAGGGTCAGAACATTATAAATAGGTGTTTTCTATTAGATTTTTGGGGTGTTCGTTAGATGTACTAAAAATTTCTCAAACACTCAAACTACCGTAATCGAAAGGGAAACGAGTCAAGGAGATATCATGTACGTTAAGAACATCATGTTATTTTACAATTTAAATGCCAGTTTATTATCATATATTTCCAGTTTCCTGCACTTTTACCTTTAAAGTATTTCGATTCTTTTCTTTTTACCTTTATTCAATTCGTCTTTAAACACTTATTGTTCTAGAAACCTATTTACTTTCAAACTTTTATTGTATTTCCCAGAAATTGTTACTTTTAAGAGTGTCCTTACCTTTACATTCAATTGTCAATGATCAAGTTTAGGTTCGAAATCTTTATACAAACAGTCATTATATTTCCATAGTCAAACAGTCAGTATATTTCCGTAATCAAATTTAAGAATTAATTGAAGATCATGGGTTTGAACATAAAATCTATTATGACACATGTGTCCTAGGATCAATCTAGTCGATCCTGTAAGTAACCAATAATAAATAGTAAAAATTGGAAGACTAGCGGTTGTTTACGAGAAATCACCGTAAACAAATTGGCACGCCCGGTGGGACAGTGTCATATTAGAAACTATTTATTAGAATTTTATGAACATTGCAAAATTTGAATTGGTATATGAACCTTCGAAGTGGTAAAATAAAAGATAATAATCTGTATATACCCAGAAGACAACGTACCAAAACAATGACAAATACAACCAACCAAGATAGGGGACAAACCTCCTTACAAGGAGCGTCAACGGTCGTTTCGGGTTCGACTGATGCCTCTAGTACTATCCCTGTGGGTAGTTCGAACGCGGCCCCATTTAGTGTGACAATACCATACGCCATTTCAACTATGCCGCGAAGTCAATCATATTCGACTCCCACTAGGCCTCCGAGTTTCGACCCTTTAAGGCCGAGAGATCCACATGCGGGATGCCAACCGTTTATGGCGGGGTTACATAACGCACCCATTTGTCCCGGTCAGGGATCGGTTAGAACGAACCATTTCCTACAAACTCCGAACTTGGGAAATCGTAACCAATGGCCTACCGACAACTAACAATCGAGGCGTTTAGACAACAGATGGATGATAGTAACCATGATATGGTAGGAGTTTTAGCCGCGAAATGAATGCTATTTTGGTCCTTTAATTCGAATATAAATCGAACAAACCAAGAAAACAGCCCGGATGTCTAGGATAGCGATTTCTTTGGTGCCCCGATGCACACAGGAGGCGTGGGCGAGAATCCGGTGGTGATTCGGGCGAAGAACCTACCATTGAACAAGTTCGACCCCTATCGAGGATCGAAGAAAGAAAGCGTGGGGCAAATTAAGGCAACCGGGCGTTCAAGAAGACCGGATCGACACCTAGACCGTTAGTGGTTGTCAACAGGGACCAGAATGCAGACGAAATTGTCCATAGGGTCAGGAACGACAATTTAGTGGCAGAAAATAATCTAACCGCTATGATAGAAAGAATAATGGCCCAAAATGGTGTAAATTCGGGATTTAGAAGGCCAAATTATACTTCTCCTATCGTAGGTTACATTCTACAAACAGCAATTGCCGGGGTTTCAAAGTCCCCAAATTTACAAAATTCGCGGGTGATACCAGTGAGTCGACAGTTGAACACATAGCGAGATATTTGGCTGAAGCAGGGGATATATCAAATAACGAAAATCTTAGGATAAAATATTTTCCAAGTTCTTTGACAAAGAACGCGTTTACGTGGTTCACCACATTACCCCTGGATCGTGGATACTTGGCCTATTTGGAAAGACTCTTTCATGAGCAATTCTACATGGGCCAATCCAAAATCGATCTGAAAGAAGCGCAAGCATTAAAGAAAGTTCTGGAACCCATAGATGACTATCTGAATAGATTCCATTGTTAAAATCTAGATGTTTCTGATGGTGCTGAACATGAATTGGTAGAAATGGTGCGGGAGGCTGGATTATTCCATTCGAAAGCGGATACCCGATATCTAAGGGATATGGCCCAATTGGTCGATAGAGTTCGACAAGTCGAGAAGATTAAAAGCGGAAAAGGCTAGGGCTAGTAAGAATCATAAGAAAGAGCGAATAGCCTATATAGGCGGAAGAAGAAAACATAGATGATTTCCAAGACCCATACAATTTCGACCGGTTCGAAATAGATCTTCTTGAACTAAAGAGGCACCCCTTACGCGAGTTACGCTTCCTTCCAATGGAAAGGACACATCGAAAATGAGAAAAATGAGAAATATCCTAAGAAAATATACACTTTCGACATAACTAAATGTGATGAAATCTTCGATTTGCTTGTTAAGGATGGTCAGTTAATAGTTCCTCCGAACCTTAAGATTCCTCCATTGGAACAAAGGAAGAAGAGGGGTTTTTGTAAGTACCATAATTTCCTAGGTCATAAAACCTCACAATGCTTTCTTTTCAGGGATTTGATACAGAATGCAATCAAGGATGGCAGGTTGAAATTTGCGGACAAAGGAAAAAACCCCATGAAAGTGGATACGGATCCGTTACTGATGGCGGAAACCAACTATGCTGAGCCTCTGGAAATTAACATGATCGAAGTTGCTGAGAACAAGGTTAAAACAAACGTGGAGTTCGAGGAAGATGGAAGTTTCATCCTGGTTAAGAAAGGAACTACTGATAACCCTCCAAAGGTGCTCAAGGCAAAACTAATGAAAGAGGCAATACAGGCTACTGAGGGCCAAGATAGTGTCGACAAAAATTTAACTAAGGCTACTGAAGGTCTCAGGATGAAGTTCGAGAAGGTCAGAATTTCTGATGACCCAATGCTGGGAGTAAACATGGTAGATTTCGAGCAGCCACACGCCGAAATGCAAGAAGTGGAGCGATGCTTGGAGAAAGAAAGAGAGCAAAAGAGGGAAAGTTTGCCAAAGAAAGATGCAAGCCTGCGTGAGTACCTATTTCACTGTCATAAGAAGAACCAAGACAAGTTGCTGTGCCCAAGATGCAGCATCATTTGCAACCAGGATACTTTGAATTGAAAGGGCCGGAGGGGCGCCACGGAATTAATTGGAGGCAAGACAATCAGTTGTACAGGGTATACCCCAAGGCTGATGAAAGCCTGCTGGAATTCATAGTTCGGTGCCACAAGATTGGTACGGAATGTCTGATTTGTCCCAGATGTGCAGCAGTTTATGATAAAGGAATATGCGAAGCATTTAAGCAGTCCGTTCGTCTCCGGTTAGGGGCGTAAAGTGGAATCCCTTCGAGTAACGCTGATCTGGGCAGAACCATGCAGAGAAGACCAGACAGTCCTTATCCTAGGGAAGCAAGGAAGGTATCTTTCAAATTACCTGCAGAAATCCCTACTGATAGGTGGCTGCAGGCAAAGAATGACAAAGGAAGGGGCAAATGGCGCGATTCGATCGGGCGGAAGAAGCGCTATGGCATCTGAGGAGGCAATTTAATTCGAATAGAAGGAGGAAATCGGTGGAAAATTATAAAGGAAAAACCCAATGTCACGCTCTCAATGGCGCGGACACCACGTAACAAGAAGGCGGAAGAAGTGAAGCCCATGGAAATGGCGAGTCTAGCACCAACAATCCAAAGTCGATAACTCGGCTGAGGGCAAACCCGGTATCGAAAGTTATTCTCACCAAAAAGGAGATCGAAGAACAAAAGGCGGTGAGCGAAGAAGATCTAATGTTGATGATTTCGAGTCGGAAGAGTCTTTCTTTAACGCTAATTGTAATGTTGTATCAGTTTTACCTTGCGAGTTCGAACATATCTGAAGTATGGGTTGGAGAGGAAAGCAGACGAAGAGAAATGGCCAAACATAGGCGGTGTGTTACTATATAATGAATAGCGGTGCGATCGAAGAGCGAGCGCTTTTGAAAGACGGACGAGGAATGAAGAATCATTTGAAACCATTCATCAGGGGCCAAAGTGGAGCAACACGGCATAAATAAAGTCTTGGTTGATGGAGAGCTGTCAATTTAATGCCCGATTCATGCTAAAAGGATAGGGATGCGGGATTACGGCGTTCGACCTCATAACATGGTACTCTCCAATTATGAAGGTAAAGTTGGTAAGACACTAGGGGTAATACAAGTGAATCTCACGGTTGGTTCCCTGACTAGGCCAACCATGTTCATGGTAATAGCTGCGAAGGCCAACTACAACATGCTACTTGGCAGAGAATGGATCCACGGAATTGGGTATACCTCTTCAATGCATCAAAGATTAGTGCTATGGAGAGAGGATGGAATAGTTGAAAATAGAGGTGACCGAGTTATTATATGACAGATATTAATCATGTTGATAAGAGGAATTTTGACCGTAACATGGCCAACATTGGGCCATGCAACCCACCTGAAGAGTACTTCGAACCAAATGAAAATGCCTACTATTCTCTAACACTTCGTCCTAATGGCTTCGATGGGATAGAGGCGATGTGGGATGGACAAGAAGTTGAAGAAGAAGGTGAGACTTGACGATTGACCATGGACAACGAAGGGTGTTATGGTGAAACCAACTACTATCGAAGCTTTCGCCTGTCGGTGAGAATAAGAAAAAGGCGGCTCTCGAGCCGAGATACAAAATATGGTGCCTGAGCCATAGACACTAAAACAAAAACAACGCAGCAAAAGCAAGTCACGAGGGCACCATCTTACCCACCATGAAGGACAAACTTCCACACCAATGGATCGGTGACTGACGCTATCTATGATCAAGAGCCATTAGGTTTGAAAAGATCCGGGATCACGAGCAAGATGTCGACTCAAGACCCTTGGAGGAAGTTAATATTGGGATGAAGTCGAAAAAGAGTAGCGATACATTAGTGCAAACTCAATCCAGTTTGAAGCATAAGGTGATCAATTGCTCAAAGCTAATAAAGATTGTTTCGCTTGGGATTACGACGAAATGCTGGTTTGAAAAGAGGCGGTGGAACATAGGCTTCCGATCAAGGATGGCAAGAAGCCCATCAGCGGCGCCTAGAAGATTCGCACCAAGATCCTCTCGAAGATTAAGGCGAAATAGAGCGATTGCTCCTGCAAGTTTATCGAACCACGAGTGCGTCGAATGGCTTGCTAATATTGTACTGTTATTAAGAAAAATGGTTCTTTACGCATTTGCATAGATTTTAGGGACTTGAATCTGCTACCCCAAAGGCGAATACTCTATGCCTATAGCGAAATGTTAATTGATTCTGCGGCGGTTATGAATACTGAGTATGCTGAGCGGATACTCGGCTATAATCGATTTTCATTGCGGAGGATGATGTCCCCAAAACGACCTTCCGATGCCCGGCGCTTTAGGCACATATGAATGGGTAGTAATGCCCTTTGGCTTAAAAATCTTTGGCAACATACCAAGAGCAATGAAAACAATATTCCATGACTTTATCGAAACATTTATGCGGTTACATAGATGATATAGTGGTCGAATCGGTTTCGATGAGGATCATTTAAATCACTTGAGCCAATCATTCGAGCGAATGAGGAAGCATAGCTTAAAATGAACCCTCTTAAGTGTGCTTTTTCGTGCGGTGGGGATTTCCTTGGCTTCGTGGTTCACAAGAAGGCATCGAAATCAACTGAATAAAACAAAGGCCATCATGGAGACAAAGCCTCCTTCAACAAAGAAAGAAGCGCAATCCCTTTTGGGTAAAATCAACTTTTGAGGAGATTTATATCCAACTTGAGTGGGCGAACCAAGCTTTCTCTCCATTGTTGCGCATAAATCGAGGCAATTTTGATTGGACGGATCAACATCGAAGCATTTGAAAAATCAAGACTTACTTGATGCACCCTCCGATCCTAGCGCCCTTCTAAAGATAGGCCAATGCGATTGTATATTTCGCCTCTAATGCAACCATAGGAAGCATCTGGCCCGGAAAATGAAGATGGCATCGAAAGAGCCATTTACTATATTAGTAGAGTCTTAAATAATGCGAAACTAGGTACAATAGTATAGAAAAACTATGTCTTTGCTTATATTTCTAGTGTACAAAACTCAAGTATTATATTAAACTGTTGATGTTTATGTTTCGTCTCACTTTGATGTCATTAAACATATGTTGTCAAAGCCAATTATGCACAGGATTGGTAAATGGGCCTTAGCACTCTTGAATATAATCGGCCTTTAAGCTTTACAGGCTATGAAAGGACAGGTGGTTTCAGATTTCATAGCTGACCACTCTGTGAATGAGAATTTCGCACTAGATTATGTCGAAACTCAGCCATGGAAATTATATTTCGATGGCTCAACACATAAAAATGGAAGTGGTGTCGGAATATGTATCATTTCGCCCGAAGGAATTCCAACAAAATTCAAGTATAAGTTGGAAGGCCCTTTATGTTCGAACAATGAAGCTGAGTATGAAGCACTAATTGCTGGACTTGAAGCTTTGTTGGAATTGGGGGCAACCAGAGTTGAAATAAGAGGAGACTCAGAACTAGTCATCAAGCAAATAACCAAAGAATACAAGTGTATCAAAGAAAATTTGATCATGTACTTCGTTATTGCTAATCGATTAATCAAGAAATTTGAATATGTGGATTTAAAACACATTCCTAGAAGTGATAATCAAGAGGCAAATGACTTGGCTCAAATAGCCTCAGGATATAGGATATCAAAAGAAAAACTCCAATACCTCATAGAAGCTAGGGGAAGAATAATGGCTACAAAGTTATCACCCTTAGATTTAGAAAATGCGAAATTAGGTTATTGAAACCAGGAGGAATTGAAGTTTTAACATAGATGCTTTAGCAATCTGATTAGCGGACTCTATAGTAAACTATTTGAGAAATCCTTCAATAAATACAGAGAGGAAAGTCAAGTACAGAGCATTGTCTTACGTAGTGATCGGGAATGAATTATTTAAGAAGACCTCAGAAGGAGTGCTACTCAAATGTTTAGGGGAAAACGAAGCATATTTAGCCTTGTCTAATGTGCACAGTGGAGCATGTGGGGCACATCAAGCAGGCCACAAAATGAAATGGATCTTGTTCAGATATGGAATGTATTGGCCCACTATGCTCAAAGATTTCATAGAATTCGCCAAAGGTTGTGAAGAGTGTCAAGTCCATGCTGGCATTCAACATGCTCCGGCAAGCGAGCTACATTCGATTGTTAAGCCTTGGCCTTTCAGGGGATGGGCATTAGATTTGATTGGTGAAATTCGGCCAACATCATCTAAAGGACAGAAATATATTCTTGTAGGAATAGACTATTTCACAAAGTGGGTCGAGCGATTCCTTTAGTGAATGTAGACCAAGAAACTATTATAAATTTATTCGAAGCAAGTAATATCTGATTAGGGATACGGAAAGTATCTAGCAGATCAAGGTTCGGTTTTCACGAGCGAAAAATGCAAGAGTTCGCAAGAAATGGGATTCAAACTACTCACATCAACACCTTATTACGCCCAAGCAAGCGGTCGGGTAGAAGCGACCAATAAAGTCATAATAGGTTTGATCAAGAAGCATATGGGTCGAAAACCAAGAAATTGGCACAAAACCTTAGATCAAGCTTTATGGGCTGTCGAGCGTCTCTAAGGAGGCAACGAATACCACTCCGTTTGACTTACATTTGGGCACGACGGTGTTGCCGGTCGAAATACATCTACAATCGATCGAGAATCCAAAGGCAGCGAAATACCCATTGATCAATCTTTGGGAAATGATGATGAATGAATTAGTGGATATAGATGAAGAAAGGCTACGTGCTTTAGAGGTTATGAGAAGACAAAAAGAAAGAGTAGCTAGGGCGTACAATAAAAGAGTTAAGAACAAGAAATTTTCAACCAATGATCTGGTCTGGAAAGTTATTTTGCCCATGGATAAGAAGAATAGAGTACTCGGTAAATGGTCACCCCATTGGGAGGGACCTTTTCGTATTTTGAAAACCTTTTCGAATAATGCCTATGAGATAGAGGAATTAGCAGAAGACAGAAGAATCTTAAGAGTAAACGGGAAATACTTAAAAAGGTATAAACCATACTTGCAAGAAATTCGAATTACTTCAGGCTAAATAGATATTGAAGATGGAATAGAGCTAAGAGAGAGAGCCATGTAAATAACAAATATGAGTCATGTTCGAAATATAGGAATACATAATAAAGTTTTCTTTTAACTTTTCCAAGAAGTAAAAGGAGCATCTCGTTTCAACCTAGCAAATTTGTTTTTGCACAAGTTGATTCTACATTGATTCGTGTGTTTGATCCTTTCAAGCTCTTCGATTTCTTGGCTTATACCTTCAGCCGTCTCCATCTGTTTAAGACTCTGTGAGATCAGCCCTTGATCATCAGCAGACTTCATGGTCGTTTGCAGAGTTATCTGTTCACCTTTTGCAGCCGCGATTTTCTGTTTAAGCTCCTCAATCTGGGATTCCCAAAATAAGATAGACCGACCTAGAACATCGTGCCTATCTTTTGCTGCAATTTTTGCAGACTCTAAAGCTTCTGCCCTTTTAGTAAGCTCTGAAGTCTGGTCATAGGCGTTAGATAAAGCTTCTCGTTTGGTTCGAGTTTTAGCTTGATACCATGAAGCACGATGTATCTGATATTAACTTCATCAAGGAGGAGTTGCAAATCATAAATGATCTCAGCCACGTCAGAGGGGCAAATACTAAGATCTATTTGTGCCAAAAGATTCTTCATCGAAAAATAAACCCCAAGGTTGTCTTGTAAGATAGTGAAGAAATCAACTTGAAAAATAGTAGTATTAACCTCTTGAAGAAGCTGGTCAAGAGAAGGGAGAGGCGTATCCTCTTTTGATTGACTCGAATCACTAGATGGAATCGCGCTCGAAGAAGGACCACATTGAGATAGCATCAATTTGAGGTATTTTAAAGGTTATTCTTCTTCATCTACCTTTTGCTCTTGAGAGAGGACTGGAGGATTTGGCTTGTGACGGCCAGCGAAATAGAATTTCCATTTACGCTGTGTTTCCTCATCGGCTCTACCTCCATTCTCCCATCTCCACCTTCCGCTTGCATCCCTTCATCTTCGTTGTCCTTGGCAAGTAGTGACTCACGGTGTCGTGTCATCTGTCTCCATCGGTTTGACCAGCAGAATCGCCTTTTGGAGAAGAGTCACTAGGAATATCAGCGATAGGGGTTTCAACCCCAATGTTTGGTTCATCTACCCTCAAGTTCTCCACCAATGAAGGAGAAGTAGCCGGTGATCAAGGTTTCACCCAGGGAGGCGAAGTCACTTGTTGATCGAGGCTGCAGTCTCCCGGGGTAGCCACAGTAGATGAACCTTTGTTTAAAGCGTCCTCATTTGAGCCTTCCGGTTGAGGAGAAGGTACAGGGTTCGAACTTTGGATATTAGGAAGATTGACAGGAGCAGAAGGAATACTCTGCATAAAATAAAAAAAAATATCAGGGATCAGCGTGTGTTAAAGTTGTGTAAGTTAGTAACGAAAGGCATCGAAGTAATCTTTACCTTTTGTCCATCAGAAGTAGCATTGCTGCCAATTTGTTCTGAAGCAGGATTCTTCGAAGGTAGAGGATTCGAAGAGACTTTAGATTTGGTTTGAGGAGCATTGGCAGGAACTTCTTTGCTAATGGACTTAGCAACTTGAGAAGCTTCACCAGATTGTGAAGGTTTTTTCTTCTTTTTCTTTTTGAGGATTGAGGTATCGTCGCTTCCTTGTGTTTCATCTTCTGGTCGAAGAGTTTCATGCTTTCGTTTCTTGGGGGACTTTGGGGGCAAGCCACTTGCCTGAAAGTGTGACTAAGATGATTAACCAATTTAGAAGGAATTTCGAAATAGTAAAGAGGTAAGCACGAAAATACCTTCTTTTCTTTTCTTCAAAGTGTTGTCCACCTCGGCGGGAGGATTTGTAGTGATGGTGGTGGTGTTTGTGAAGTTGAAGTTGAGCCGACTTTAGGCGCGACTTTGTCTTTCTTCAAGATTTCAAATCAATAGTGAAAGGATTGAGATCAAGTTTAAAATAAGACAAAGTGAAAAATATGAAGGAACTTGATTTTCTTTCGAGTTCGCACCTTCGCATTCCAGATTTATGAGACATGGTGACAAGTCGTAGCGAAGGTGCCCTTTGAAGTTGTATAAATCATGTTTAGCCACGTAACCCTCGGGCAAGTTTTTGGTATCATTTTCGCGGAAAGAGATCCTAAAATATAACCACCAGTGCGGGGAAAAAGAAAACCGACTCGAAGTAGGCAAGTTTGGAAATTTAGGTGGTTTATGCTTAAAAGCCCACTGTACTATCTTGATTTCACATAAGGAGGACATCGAACTGTTGGAAGTTGCTTTTCAAATTTTTCTTTTAAAGTTTTCTGCATCATGCAGTTCGATGTATGTCCATTGGATTATACACAACTTCAAAATATTTTGGAAGCTCGAATTTCTTTGACATGAGTAAGCCTACCTTTACGGATGTTTTGCACAAGAGAAAAGTTGTTGTTAATTGTTGTTGGATTTCGATGGTACCAAACATATTACTCGAATAATAGCACATCCACCAAGTATGAAAATCTCTTGTCTTGTAGAAGGAAGGGTAAAACAAACTAATGCGAACTCGAAAATCTTCATGTTGTTTTTGTTTGATTTCAATTTCCTTGGAAGGGTAAGGTACCCCTGCCAGACATATTTCTCTCTTCTTGTCGAAAAGAGGTTCAGGAAGGATCTGACACAAACCAAACTGTCGAGCCACGAAGTTGGGCTGATAGGCAAGGATATGTGCTTGACTTTTGGCGGGGTTATCCTTGAAGCAATCAATCTAGGGGTTAGAAAAGCTTTCAGATATCTCTTGTTGTTTTTCCAAAATAGCTGTTCGGAGGCAGGGTGAACCAAGATGGTCCACAGTTTCGGGTAGCAAATGGGGCCATCGAAGAATCACAATCATGTCTCTTCGAAAAGATCATCATGTATTGAATGAAGCTGGTTTTGAAGTTTTCTTTTTCATCGTTTGGAGTGAGTTTCAATCGGTTCCCTCGATGCTACGATTCGCAACATCGGGATGATCTTCATTAAGTGTTCACGAGGTTGGTAGAGATGATTCGAAGTGGCATTCAACCAAAGTTGCAACAACCAAAGGGCCTAGAAGAAGATTTGTGCGGCTTTGTAGGTTTTAATTTCAATACTGAACAAATGCTTTTCGTACAAGTGGACAACAATCGGCGATCACGGACTTTTCGACCGTGGTGTAGTTGATTGGCTAGGGTAATGAATCTACTAGCCACTTGAAGGGATTCTGAGAAAACATATTTCGATAGCCATAGTGCTAAGAAGGCTATGTGTTCAACTTAAAACTTCTTCCTCGTGAGAATGGTAGAAAGCAATATATTTGGAGAAGGCGGCATGCTTGAGCTCAAATTCAATGAGGTTCTCCGCGTCCTCATTAGGATCGAAAGTTTCTCCAATAGGTGAAAGCCACGTAATGGCTGCTATGTCAAAGAAAGTGGGTGTCACCATCCCACAAGGAAGATGGAGCGTGTTGTAAATCTTGTCCCAGTATAAAGAAGCCAACAAAAGGGTGGCTATAGCTAAAACCTAATTTGGACATTTGAATCAAATTAAGGATACCTAAGCTTTCCCATTCACGAGACTTCTTGTTTTCAATCTTGGCAAGCCAATTTTGATATATTTGGTCGGATGTAGGGCAAAACGGAAGGGTTTGAAGTTATGATAACATAATCTAGGTTAAAAGGGTCTCTTTTTAGTGCCGTTGTTATGCCTTCACTGGCTCCTTCTAGGGTTTTAGGCAATTTAGCGTGAGTCCTCACCCTTAAGATTCAAGTGCGGACTTATTAAAAATAGGTTTTGTTAAAAAATAGGCGGGAAAGAATCCCTTCGTCTTCGCTAAACGCTCTGTGGAAATCAGAGGACCCATTACTCCTAAGATTTTATCAGAAACAATGGTAGGGATGATTACCTGAGAAGCATAAACCGCTTTTTGCTCCGGGGTCATTTTGGGAGTAGAGATATACTCTTGGTTACCCAGGTTGATGATCTTGCCCACTGGTTTTTCAACAGAATCCGCGACCTGTTTGGATTTCCCAGATTTCTTGGAAGCAGTTGATGGCATTGTTGAGGAAGACATGGTGAGATGAAAAGTCTTTTTTGATGGAAGAATCTAGTTTGTTCAAAGAAATGAAGAGTAGAAAAATCTGATTTTCTTGAAAGCTGAGAGGGTTTTGGAAAAGTTCAGAATGAAGAAGATGAAGTGTTTTTATAGCTTCTCTAACGGTTGGGAAATTTTTTGACCTTTGGGAAGTAGTGGGACACGTGTAATCATTTTATTGGAGAGGAGAAAAGTGAACTTTTCAACTTCCTAAAGGTGACGATGTTGTTACCTAAGAAATGATGTGTTGTCACTAATTACTATCATTAAAGCTCATGATGGCACGTTTAGGTGTCTTGATTAGACATATCGAAAGTGATATACCTACTCGGCGTCATATACGTGTGATCATCATTCTTGTATCGAAATTGCATGAGATATTCAAGAACAAATATTTCTCTCTATCGAAATAAATGTTCTTGAGGGGCAATTGTTAGTGGCAATTTCGAAAAGGGTAAAATTGGCATAGACGAAACAAATATGTTTACTATCACATGGAAAAGAGATTAATATTTGTTGGTGATAGGTGAACATAAGACCTTTTTGTTTCATGGAGAAAGGATTCTTCGATTGACAATAATGAGTGATATTTGAATTAAAATCTTTAGTATTTTAGGATATGAAGAAATCCCTTTAAATAAATATGTCAATATTGGGCGGTCCAAACAAAGGATTAAAGTGAAATCGAATGGTTATAGAATTGAATTTCGAATAACCTCTGAAGATTAATTTTGAATAAAAGGCGCCATTGTAAGGACGGCGTGGAGATTGGAGAACGAAAGAGACTTGCATGTCTTAAAGCATGGCGCAATATTATAGTAAGACCGTTAGGGTCGAACATTATAAATAGGTGTTTTCTATTAGATTTTGGGGTGTTAGTTAGATGTACTAAAATTTCTCAAACACTCAAACTACCGTGTCGAAAGGAAGCGAGTCAAGGAGATATCATATACGTTAAGAACATCATGTTATTTTACAATTTAAATGCCGGTTTATTATCATATATTTCGGTTTCTGCACTTTTACCTTTAAAGTATTTCGATTCTTTTCTTTTACCTTTATTCAATTCGTCTTTAAACACTTATTGTTCTAGAAACCTATTTACTTTCAAACTTTTATTGTATTTCCCAGAAATTGTTACTTTTAAGAGTGTCCTTACCTTTACATTCAATTGTCAATGATCAAGTTTAGGTTGAAATCTTTATACAAACAGTCATTATATTTCCATAGTCAAGCAGTCGGTATATTTAGTAATCAAATTTAAGAATTAATTGAAGATCATGGGTTTGAACATAAAATCTATTATGACACATGTGTCCTAGGATCAATCTAGTCGATCCTGTAAGTAACCAATAATAAATAGTAAAAATTGGAAGACTAGCGGTTGTTTACGAGAAATCACCGTAAACAGCTGCTCGCTCACTTCCACCACTATCATCCTCTCTTCTAACTCACCGTCGTAGCTCACTTCGTAAACCCAGCCGCCCCTGTTTTTCCAAACAACCGTGCCATCCCCTCATTATCACAGTCAGCTCTCCCTCTGCCTCAGCCTCTGTCCGAACAACAACATTTTCGTCACCAGATTCACTTTGTAGCATATAGTGACTTTCAGCTGCAAGTGGAACTCCCTCTCCTTCAAATACTCGCTTGTGATTGGTAAGTCCCTTTGAATCAATCTGGTATGGATGGTTCTTTGTTTGAATCTGGATTTTCTAATTGAACTGTCATGTTTTATTTTTGATTTTGATTTCTGCAAAAAATAGTTTGACATTGTTTAGATTCTGAATGGTTAGAGTGATATTGCTATCTGTTAGTATAAATGTTACACTCTGGTTTAATTTTTCTGAGATGATTTAATGTGGAGATTTGTGAAATAGCAAGTCCAACTGCTATGCTGTCGATTATGATATCTGCTTGAATTTTTGTCAGTAACAATGTTTTTATATTTGTGATATTTATGATGATTCCCGAATAATGTGAGTTTGTGGTTGTATTAACATTTTAGTTTGCGTCTATTCGTTAAGTTTCGATGATGGTTTATGTTGTTTCCGCGTCTACTCGCGTGTAAACCTAACCAAGAAACCATTTGGGACAGCCATGTTACTTTGTTTTCTTTTGAATTGATGATAAGAATCATATCGGTTTTGAGGAAGGTTTGATATCGATGTCGCGTTTATTCGCGTACGATTTAACCGAGAAACCATTATATTATCTTGTTTTTTTTCATTTTAATTTCGATTGTAGTTTGTCTTTGAATAATATTCAAGATTAGTTTCAATGACGGTATAATGATAATACCGCGTTACTCGCATGTAAATCTAACCGAGAAACTATGGGGCAACCATTTTGTTTCTATCGTCGTATTTTAATTTGTTTTGAATACTTTTGAGATGAATTTTGAGCATTATCAAGTTCATTAGTGGCTGCTTGACTTTTAATTACTTGTATTGGTTGGTTTAGAAATCAATTCTCCATGTTATTACTTTGTAAATAATATCTTGTTCATGTTTTCTTTGGTTTCGATTACAATTGATTGCTTATCCACGAACATTCATTTAATTGCATTTCGATTTTATATTCTTGCTTACTAACCATCTTCCAATTTATTGCAATTCTATTTCATTTCATTTTATCTCACACTCATGCTACTAATATGTTTGCTATTTGTGTAGACATTCGAGGATTGTTCAAAAAAGCATTCATTTTCTTTTAATATTTACATTCTTGTTTTTTATCTAACATTTAACATTTAGTAATGTACATACAATATACTTAGCATTTTTTTAATTTTTTATATTTAATACTGTAAATATAATTATACATTTTTTTATTTCTTATATTTATTATTGTAAATATACATATTATATTTATTTCTTATATTTAGTATTATATATACTATATACATATTATTTTTATGCTTTATTTATTCATCGGTAAATAAATTCAAATTATACTGTAATATAGTGGTTGCATTTCTTAGAATTAGTTCATATAATTTATTCTAATTAATAAAATAAAATACACTAATCGATATTTAAATTTTTCCGCATTTTAGTTTTTGTTTGTATTTACTGTTTTTCTCTTTAATTCGGTTTATCCCCATTCGAAAAATTGTATCCCAATCCCCTTGTTGCATTGTAATTAATTTACTGCTTTCTATTTTATTTTACCGTTTAATCCCCATTTATAATTCATGTATCCCTCTCCCAAAAAACAATTCTTGTAATAATTTAGTGCACATTTATTTTACTTTTACTATCACTTACACATAACCAAAAAATATCTTTTTTAAACTAATAATTGTAAATCATTTTTAACCCGTAAGTCGACAAAGCTACGAAGCGTCGCGATAACCACACATGCACACATGTACGCTTGATCCTGGGCCTTCTTACAGTGAGCCTATTTCGATTAATTGTTTCAATTAGTCGTTATAGTAGACTAGCCCACTTTGCTAGTACACATGTAATTTAATTGTTTTATACTTAGGTTGGCCACCTTGTATGGGCTTTGTCGATTTTACTTGTGATTTACAATTATCTCGATCCTATTCTTTCTCCATTCACCAAGCATTTAAAACACTTTCAATAAAAATCGACCCAACGTCGAGTCTTCTTCTCAAACCTCGATCCAACATCGAGTTAATTTCAAAAATGAATTTCTACAAACAAAAAACATGGTGCTATGGTATTTAAGTAAATCGTTAGAGGATAGCGGCGATTTAATTAAAATGTAAATATTTGGGCCATTAGAGGTAACAATGACTTAAATACTTTATTCCATACATAATAAAAGTGAACTTTGTTTCACCTCACTCTTTTCATAATAAAGATTTTGGATGAGAGATGATCGGTTGACCTCGATCACCAATCTCGAGTATTGAATCGTTAGAGGATAGCCCAACGTTTTGGTACTTGTCATCCACAATTTAAAACCAATCTTAACACATTCAATATCTTTTGTGCGTCCAAGCACCTTTTACCTTTAAACTCTTTTCAAGATTAGACATGATTCATTTATAATTGAGATGCTTCTTCCTCTATTCCCAAGGTTTTCGACTTCTCCACTTGAGTACTAGAGGTGTTCTCAAACCCTCCCTCATGTTGGTGCGTAGTCCTTTATTCTTTATCACACCTTGTGGACGTTAGACGAGTCTTCTCCTTTAAAAATGACGACTTGTCTTTTCATTTAAAATCAATCAACAAACAAACATTTTCTAGAAGAACTACGGAGTTTGACTTTCCCATTGCGAGAATGCGTGGCGCGGTTTCTAAACCGTGTCAAACTCAAATAATAAAAACATTTCTTCTCCCTTTCTTTCTCCTTTTAAAACTTAGAAGATCGTAAAATTTTCACACTAACACACAAACACACTTTGAACTAAATGGGTACCATCGAGTACGATGGATGTAAGGGGTGCTAATACTTTCCCCTTGCATAACCAACTCCCGAACCTATATCTCTTAATCTCGTAGACCGTCTTATTCTTTTTATTCGTGGGTTTTATCTATATTTCCCCGTTCTTTTTAGAACAAATAAAATTAGGTGGCGATTTCATTGTTTTTTTTTGAAAATTAATTAAATGATTTTTTTGAAAAAAAACGAGTTGCTTCAGTTGGCGACTTCACTGGGGAAATTTTCTCAAGCGAGTTAACCCTAGTTTAGTTCTTTGTGTGGTTGTGTGTTTATCGTTTTATTTTACTTTCTTCTTTGTACTTTATCTTATGTTTATGTTTCGGTTATTTATTTTTCTATGCTTCATTTATTATCTTGTTTATATATCCATTTTGTGGGAATTCTTGATGGGATTATTGATGCATAGATAAGCCCACTACCCAGGCTTCTAGGTTACCTTTTTAGGAATAGAGGGGTTGCGTAGCCTAGGTCCACCTGACTCCATTGTCTTGTTGGCCCGAAGCGAAGACTCCGACTTAGAGTTGGTTGTTTTAAGGAGGTTGTTGGCCCGCACGATAGCGCAGGACATCAATCTTTGGACAAATGACCTATAACTCTAAGTTTGTTCATGTTGTCCTAACCGAGACCAAACGCTCAAATTTTGGATTTCGAGCATCCCGTTAAGAGCCGTTTCTTGGGGTATACTTTTGCAAATACTATCACCATGTAGGCCTCTCGCGTGATAATAGTGTTTGTTAAAAGGGGATCTGAGACTCCGAGAAACACTTAGCAGAAAACCTTAGAACCTTCCTGTGGGGAATTTGGGTAGAAAGCTTAGAGTCATCCTATCGTAGGATCCCACCTAAATAAGTTATTTTGATTACTTGTATCATCCCTGTTTCACGTCTCTGTGAACCTGTTACTGTTATTATGTGGCATTCCATTTGTATATGAAACATTGCATTTCATCACATCTTTCGCATTGAAGACATTACATTTCATTGCATCCATTTGAATGTTTCATGCATACATTCAAGTTGTCGAAAGACTCATTTCGTCCGTCTCCATCTTCATTTGGTGGTCTACTGTCAAACTGATTCCTCAACACTTTGGATTTGAAGCACGATTCAGAAAACTATGGAAGAACTTCAACGAGACCAAGATCTATTAAGAGATGAGATCAATCAACTGATGGGTCTGCATATTTCAAGACACCTCCTAAAGCCAGTGTTTCAGACAAGACCGCTCATCCTTGTTGCTGATTAGTCACTAAGCCATGTTTCCTTTCTGTTTGCATTTTTCCCTGTTTATGTTAAATTGTCGCTTGCAAATTTTGTTTGTAATTTCATGTTAAGTTTAATGAAATGAGCACTGCACTGTTTTAATTCAAATTATCTTCATTTATCGCTCTCATATATATATTTTTCCCTGTTTAATTTCTTTACCGAGCTATTGCTTTTGCAAAGATTGGAGGGAGGATGATAAAAACAAGATACCCATAATTGATGTTGGTATGCTTTCGAATAAAACTTTGCTGATGATATCTGAGCATTGTTTCAATTCCCAAACACTGGAGAAATAAGGAAGTTAATCCCTTGTCAACCCCTTCGAGCCTAGAAGTTGGAGTTTCTCTTTATACAAAAAACCCGCAATTTTAACCTGGGGCAGGGTAGTTCTCAGTTTAATTCGGATGTGCATTCATTCAAGACACCTTTCAATGGAGGTTGTATTCAATCAAGCTTCCGTCGCACACATCTAGAAGTGTCGGAGATGTCATCCAAGTCAAAAAGTGATGATGATGGTTCCCCGTAATCATGGAAGTCAAACAGTCACTGTCCTTCCAAGAAATATATAAAAAAGAAAAAGCCGCTAAGTTAAAATTTAAAAGGCGACTTAGGCAAAAATTTGGGGCATCCCGTTGACCGTAATCTTAAACGGAATGGTTCAGGCAAAAGTCAGGAATGATAAATTCAAACAAGAGTTGACCAAAGTCCTCAAACAGCAAAATATTGCAAAAAAAGGGTGGCGCAATCTCGAGAATATATCGACCGAGCCATCATCACTATCGATGTACAATCAAAATCTATTGGGCGGGTGCACAATCTGATTTAATTGCGTGGGGCGAAGAACATCACGAAGATTGGGTTGGGTAAAAATAAATTTGGAGCCTTTATCTTTTGTTTCTTAAACCGTGAACGAGACCACGTTACAACCCTCAAAAGACCTAATTGAAGCCAGGTTTCTTTTGAAAGCATACTACAACAAGGTTGCGTAATATGACTCCTAAGGTCTTTTGCAAATCAACTGTCTTGGTATATCCATACTTTTGTCTTTTCTTTCACATTTAAATTTCCAAACCTCTGTGTCTTAACCAGTGGTTCATTTTCTATACAGCAACTACATCATTTCAAAAAGTGATTTTTATTTCAAACACATGCATGAACTTTGCATTAAATTTACCATGTTTGAATAAACAATTGTTGCTTGCAAACAAGCTTTCCTCATCAAGGAAGTCCAAACTGTTAGGAAACTTGGTCAGTGATCCTAATTAGGGGCAAGTATTTTTCGGATCCTGTTGTGGATCAGTTCAAGATTTGTTGCTCATTGCAAGTCATCATCAGAATTGTTTTAAACAGAAGATCAATTTCAAGACTTATACCGGGGCACTCCTTTCCCCTCAGTCATTTCAAGAATCGAAGCCATGATCGGTTTATCTTCAACAATCAGCTAATCAGGGGCAACTCCCAAGCAGCGCTTCAGTCCTTCCTTCAAAGATCATCATTTCAATACAATTCACAAGTGTGTTAGAAGTGTTTCTCAAGACATTTTTCTCTCCAAGCAGAGTTGGCAGTGTTCTCCGTGTTGAGGAATCAGAGTTCCCATCATACCTCCATAAAAGAGTCAATCTCTGTTGTCATAAACGTCTGCATTACATACTACATGCATAGATCATTCATATATCATGCATCACAAAATTCATATATCATGCATAGCAAGAGTGTTTTATCCTCATTTGCATTTCCTGAGGTCTTGTTGCAGTCAATATCTTACCTTTCAGTCAAAATCTAACTTACTTGATACCTACCACTCCAGTGCCATTCCTGGATGTCTGTCTATTTTCACTCGGTGTCATTCACGGATGTCATCTATTTTTACTCGGTGCCATTCACGGATGTGCATCTATTTTCACTCCAGTGCCATTCCTGGATGCCTTGTTTCACTCTTCATCCAAAGCCATTATTAGATGTCGAGCCTTGTTCATCCAAAGCCATTATTGGGTGTTATGCCTCTCTCACTTTATTCAAAGCCATTATTGGATATTGTGATCTTTCTCCATCTAAAGTCGTTATTAGATGTCGAGTCCCTCCATCCAAAGCCATTATTAGATGTCGAGTCTTTTTTCATCCAAAGCCATTATTGGGTGTTATGCCTTTCTCACTTTATTCAAAGCCATTATTGGATATTGTGATCTTTCTCCATCTAAAGTCGTTATTAGATGTCGAGTCCCTCCATCTAAAGCCATTATTAGATGTTGAGTCCTTTTTTCATCCAAAGCCATTATTGGGTGTTATGTCTTTCTCACTTTATTCAAAGCCATTATTGGATATTGTGATCTTTCTCCATCTAAAGCCATTATTAGATGTCGAGTCCCTCCATCTAAAGCCATTATTAGATGTCGAGTCCCTCCATCTAAAGCCATTATTAGATGTTGAGTCCTTTTTTCATCCAAAGCCATTATTGGGTGTTATGTCTTTCTCACTTTATTCAAAGCCATTATTGGATATTGTGATCTTTCTCCATCTAAAGCCATTATTAGATGTCGAATCCTTTTTCGTCTAAAGCCATTATTAGATGTCGAGTCTTTTTTCATCCAAAGCCATTATTGGGTGTTAGGCCTTTATCACTTTATTCAAAGCCATTATTGAATATTGTGATCTTTCTCCATCTAAAGCCATGTCGAGCCTTGTTCATCCAAAGCCATTGTTGGGTGTTATGCCTTTCTCACTTTATTCAAAGCCATTATTGGATATTGTGATCCTTTTTCATCTAAAGCCATTATTAGATATCGAGTCATTCTCCATCTAAAACCATTATTAGATATCGAGTCTTTTTCATCCAAAGCCATTATTGGGTGTTACGTCTTTCTCACTTCATCCAAAGCCATTATTGGATATTGTGATCTTTCTCCATCTAAAGCCATTATTAGATGTCGAGTCTCTTTTTCATCCAAAGCCATTATTGGGTGTTTTGTCTTCCATGTTGTATCAGTCAATCTACCACAAATTACCATAGAGTCTGTCTCATATCATACATCATTCAAAAAAATATGTCAAAAAAATTTGCATCCAGCACTTTTCTCATTATATTTTATTCACAGCATACCCATTGCATCTCAGGGCAAAATTTTGGATTTTTGATATTTAACTATCTCCCACTGCGATAATATGAAGCTTGATCATCTTCATATCATCTGGTCGAAGATATTTAAATAAGGGCAACTGTTGCACCCCAAATTTTACCCTGCAATTTTTCTACTCGCATTTTGTTTATAAAAATCGGTCGTTCACTCATTGCATTCACATCATTACGTCGTCTTTAAATTGACCAAAGTCGGTTTAAATCGATATTTGCATCATTTTAATTATAAATTACATTATCTTACTTCATGCATTTTTACTTCTCTGCATTTATTGCATTATTTTAATTTACTTATATGTCGATGATATCGATATTTCGGTTTATAAATATTTGTTAAAATCGTTTCGACTGTCGAAAATTAGCGGGAAAATATTTCAAATTTTCATCTTTTACTCTGCTTTATGAATTTACGTGTCGCGTAAAGCATAAAAATGTGTTCTCCTAATTTTTTGGTACATTTAAACTTCGTTTTCTTGTGAGTATTTTACAAGGGTATACGTATTATTATTTTATTTCTATTTTAATTATTTTGATAATTTTTCTTCAATCTTTGATACTGTATTTTACTTTAATGTAATTATTTTATTTTTCGGATAATTTATTGTCCGAACTTTTACCGTTTTTGACAATTTTAAGTGTCCAATTTTTGTCTCCAAAAATCAAAACAAAAACTCTTTTGAATAGATTAATTTTTGCTCTTTTGGGCTTTGTAGCCCAATTTATAATTAGGGTACTATTGGCATTTTAAAAAATTGGAAAACCTAATTGTATTGTATATATATGTATCTTAGTCTTGTTGTTGGGAGGAGGCCATTTTTGAGAGAGGCTGAAACATAGGCGGATCAATTCATTGAGCCAAAATTATATATAAAAAAAAGCTTCATTTTCTTCCAAACACTTATCTTACCACACTCCCTCCGTCCTGTTCACTCTCCTTCGTTCAATCTCCACCAACACCAACCATTGTTTCTCACCACGCGTCTCTTCTCTCGACCATCGTCCTCCAGCCCGTGTCCTTTCGTTTCCTCCTTCACCATAATCTCCTTCTGTTTCCTCTGTCACCGAACCCACCGTTCCCTCCATCTGTCTTCACCGAACCCTCACCAACAACCTTCAATCCTTCTCCGTTTCTCCATAGCCGCCGCTTAACCCCAACACAACACATCTCTGCGGCTCCCTCGTGTCTCACTGTACAGAACCCTCCACGCTCCATCTTCTTTCTCACACTTAGCTACATAACTCCTTCGTCTCCTCTCACTCTCTCCTTCCGTCAAACAAAAACGCAGCTCAACCCTCTGCAGAGCTCACCTTCACTCACGGCCTTCAAACCCCCTGTTCTCAACTCACACCCTTATCTCCCTCTGTATCACGCCGAAACAACACATCCCATCTGTCTCTCTTCATAACACGACCATCCGTCCGCTCCCTGTTTCCTTCGCTTTCCCTTCTGTTCGCTCCATTCATACAGCCCTGCTGCTCGCTCACTTCCACCACTATCATCCTCTCTTATAACTCACCGTCGTAGCTCACTTCGTAAACCCAGTCGCCCCTGTTTTTCCAAACAACCGTGTCATCCCCTCATTATCACAGTCAGCTCTCCCTCTGCCTCAGCCTCTATCCGAACAACAACATTTTCGTCACCAGATTCACTTTGTAGCATATAGTGACTTTCAGCTGCAAGTGGAACTCCCTCTCCTTCAAATACTCGCTTGTGATTGGTAAGTCCATTTGAATCAATCTGGTATGAATGGTTCTTTGTTTGAATCTGGATTTTCTAATTGGTATCATGTTTTATTTACGATTTTGATTTACGCAAAAAGTTTGACATTGTTTAGATTCTGAATGGTTAGAGTGATATTGCTGTCTGTTAGTATAAATGTTACACTCTGGTTTAATTTTTCTGAGATGATTTAATGTGGAGATTTGTGAAATAGCAAGTCCAACTGTTATGCTGTCGATTATGATATCTGCTTGAATTTTTGTCAGTAACAATGTTTTTATATTTGTGATATTTATGATGATTCCCGAATAATGTGAGTTTGTGGTTGTATTAACATTTTAGTTTGCGTCAATTCGTTAAGTTTCGATGATGGTTTATGTTGTTTCTGCGTCTACTCGCGTGTAAACCTAACCAAGAAACCATTATATTATCTTGTTTTTTTCATTTTAATTTCGATTGTAGTTTGTCTTTGAATAATATTCAAGATTAGTTTCAATGACGGTATAATGATAATACCGCGTTACTCGCATGTAAATCTAACCGAGAAACTATGGGGCAACCATTTTGTTTCTATCGTCGTATTTTAATTTGTTTTGAATACTTTTTGAGATGAATTTTTGAGCATTATCAAGTTCATTAGTGGCTGCCCGGCTTTTAATTACTTGTATTGGTTGGTTTAGAAATCAATTCTCCATGTTATTACTTTGTAAATAATATCTTGTTCATGTTTTCTTTGGTTTCGATTACAATTGATTGCTTATCCACGAACATTCATTTAATTGCATTTCGATTTTATATTCTTGCTTACTAACCATCTTCCAATTTATTGCAATTCTATTTCATTTCATTTTATCTCACACTCATGCTACTAATATGTTTGCTATTTGTGTAGGCATTCGAGGATTGTTCAAAAAAGCATTCATTTTCTTTTAATATTGACATTACTGTTTTTTATCTAACATTTAACATTTAGTAATGTACATACAATATACTTAGCATTTTTTTTTTTATATTTAATACTGTAAATATAATTATACATGTTTTTTTTTATTTCTTATATTTATTATTGTAAATATACATATTATATTTATTTCTTATATTTAGTATTATATATACTATATACATATTATTTTTATGCTTTATTTATTCATCGGTAAATAAATTCAAATTATACTGTAATATAGTGGTTGCATTTCTTAGAATTAGTTCATATAATCTATTCTAATTAATAAAATAAAATACACTAATCGATATTTAAATTTTTCCGCATTTTAGTTTTTGTTTGTATTTATTGTTTTTCTCTTTAACTCGGTTTATCCCCATTCGAAAAATTGTATCCCAATCCCCTTGTTGCATTGTAATTAATTTACTGCTTTCTATTTTATTTTACCGTTTAATCCCCATTTATAATTCATGTATCCCTCTCCCAAAAAACAATTCTTGTAATAATTTAGTGCACATTTATTTTATTTTTACTATCACTTACACATAACCAAAAAATATCTTTTTTAAACTAATAATTGTAAATCATTTTTAACCCGTAAGTCGACAAAGCTACGAAGCGTCGCGATAACCACACATGCACACATGTACGCTTGATCCTGGGCCTTCTTACAGTGAGCCTATTTCGATTAATTGTTTCAATTAGTCGTTATAGTAGACTAGCCCACATTGCTAGTACACATGTAATTTAATTGTTTTATACTTAGGTTGGCCACCTTGTATGGGCTTTGTCGATTTTACTTGTGATTTACAATTATCTCGATCCTATTCTTTCTCCATTCACCAAGCATTTAAAACACTTTCAATAAAAATCGACCCAACGTCGAGTCTTCTTCTCAAACCTCGATCCAACATCGAGTTAATTTCAAAAATGAATTTCTACAAACAAAAAAAACATGGTGCTATGGTATTTAAGTAAATCGTTAGAGGATAGCCCGACGATTTAATTAAAATGTAAATTATTTGGGCCATTAGAGGGTAACCCAATGACTTAAATACTTTATTCCATACACTTAATAAAAGTGAACTTTGTTTCACCTCACTCTTTTCATAATAAAGATTTTTGATGAGAGATGATCGGTTGACCTCAATCACCAATCTCGAGTATTGAATCGTTAGAGGATAGCCCAACGTTTTGGTACTTGTCATCCACAATTTAAAACCAATCTTAACACATTCAATATCTTTTGTGCGTCCAAGCACCTTTTACCTTTAAACTCTTTTCAAGATTAGACATGATTCATTTATAATTGAGATGCTTCTTCCTCTATTCCCAAGGTTTTCGACTTCTCCACTTGAGCACTAGAGGTGTTCTCAAACCCTCCCTCATGTTGGTGCGTAGTCCTTTATTCTTTATCACACCTTGTGGACGTTAGACGAGTCTTCTCCGTTAAAAATGACGACTTGTCTTTTCATTTAAAATCAATCAACAAACAAACATTTTCTAGAAGAACTACGGAGTTTTGACTTTCCCATTGCACGAGGGAGTACGTAGGCACGCGGTTTCTAAACCGTGTCAAACTCAAATAATAAAAACATTTCTTCTCCCTTTCTTTCTCCTTTTAAAACTTAGAAGATCGTAAAATTTTCACACTAACACACAAACACACTTTGAACTAAATGGGTACCATCGAGTACGATGGATGTAAGGGGTGCTAATACCTTCCCCTTGCATAACCAACTCCCGAACCTATATCTCTTAATCTCTTAGACCGTCTTATTCTTTTTATTCGTGGGTTTTATCTATATTTCCTCGTTCTTTTTAGAACAAATAAAATTAGGTGGCGATTTCATTTTTTTTTTTAAATTAGTTAAATGATTTTTTTGAAAAAAAACGAGTTGCTTCACAAGGGATGCCACAATTATTAAATAAAATAAAACCTCCAAATAAACAGTAGCCATGCTACACTGAGGATCATTATTCAAATAATTCAATCAATTTAAGACCATGTCTTACAGTGAAAATACCAAAACCAAAAGCCGAATAAACCATAATTATTCTCAATGAGATTCAAAGAAACAATTGAATAATAATAACTAATTCCTCAACTAAATGTTCCCGGTGTTACAACCTAATCGAGCATGACACACGACACGCGGACTTAAAGACAAGCTCTAGAGCCATCCTCACCAACTCTGAGCTGCTAACTTTTCTGAAATTGTTAAAGTAAGGGTGAGACTTCTCATAATTAAAACACATTATAAGCTTTTCAATCAACAATATATCACAAGCATATGATTTCACCCATTTCATCATAAATTCAGATTTCAACACTCAAACACAATCATACAAGTTAATATGCATAATCAATAACCAACAAAATAATTGTAACACTAGAAGACATCCTAACATGTTACAATCCCATGCAAACACAAATGCAGACACAATGCATGTGGTACCAACATGTGACCAAGTCACCCAACACTGATCCATCATCAACCGGATACAGTAACCATCGATTCGTCCATAAATACCCGGACACGAATCCAGCCTAACCACCCATCCTCACTCAGGTATCGGTTAACGGCAATCCAAGTCAAATTCCGCACAATGGGAATTAACTTCACCAAAACAATGCATATGCACGCACATCACTAGCATGCAACATCAGATCAGTCTATGTAATACATCAATTTATCATAACTGAATCTAAACCAACAACATGATATTTCAATCATTATGCACACAATTAACAGCAGCATAAACATGCTTATATCCACACAATACCAATACATCCATCACCACAGGTTCTCTGCTACATACACATCAATATGCGTCAGTCAAAAATCACCTATTTCGGAATTCGGCTCATTTTCAAAATAATTTCAAGTTTTGGAAAATCTTTTCATTTTATAAAATAGAGCATTAAATTTAAGAAATAACGTCCAAAACGGCACTCAAAACGGACTTACGGATTAAAAGTTATGAATTTTCAAAGTTTGACATTTTTCAAAAAAATACAGCAGAACCCGGTTCCTACCTATACAGGAACCGGTTCCTGCAAAGTTCAAAAATCACCTTTCTGGAAAATTGTATGGGAACCCGGTTCCTACCCATACAGGAACCGGTTCCTGAGTGCATTTTTAGCAGTTTTTATAAATTTTCAATGTGGAACCCGGTTCCTCCCCATTGGAAACCGGTTCCCACGTGTTGCAGAGCCATTTTCTGCACTTTTGACAGCATTCATCCACTCTAAACCAAACTCAAACATACCCATACGAATTGCTATATGGGAAACACCAAAACACATCCAATTTGCATCATTAAATCATCAAACAACATTATTTCATCATTCCTTTTTACTATCTGACACTCTAATTGTTTTCAACCTATAAACCGACATAATAGGGACAATTCTATGGAACCCTAACATTCTAAATCGGGATTCCTAACATACTATGATCCATACTATTGAATATCTAAACCGATAATATGAATTAACTAATCGAAATCACCCCTTACCTTGTGAGTTCTTCGAATTCTAACACCTTAGGTTTTCTTCCTTCCTTTTCCTCTTCTCAACTTCACGTATGTGTGTTTTCTCCAAAATAACTCTTTTTTTCCTCTTTCCTTCTTTTATTCCTTTTATCCCTCTAACATAAATAAAATGAATTAAATAATGTGAGTAGAGTCTTTTACTCCTCACACCCTCACTTTACTCAACACACCTCCAATAATTCCATTCCTTTATTCCATAATTAATCCCAATAAATCCAATATATTAATAAATTATATTCTCAATTAACTTAATAATTAAAAATCATAATTATTTAATTATCGAATTATTTGGGGTGTCACACCATGAACCACCGTGCTCAAGAATACAAGCTCGTAATAAGTCTTCCAACGATTGAATCGTCCTTTTCGTCTGACCATCAGTTTGAGGATGATAAGCCGAACTCAACCTCTACTTAGAACCCAAAGCCTCTTGCAAGCTTTTCCAAAATTCATAAGTGAACCTCGAATCTCTATCTGAAACAATACACAAAGGAATACCATGTAATCTAACAATCACATGCGTATAAATCTCTGCCAACTTCGATACGGGATAAGTGATGTTAATAGGAATAAAGTGAGTCGACTTTGTAAGCCTATCAACAATCACCCAAATCTCATCGTGTCCTCTTGGTGTATTCGGTAACCCTGTTACAAAGTCCATAGAAATGCTATCCCATTTCCATTCCGGAATCTCCAACGGTTGCATCAACCCTGCAGGTTTCTTAGATTGAGGACTAATGTGGCCTCCCTCGCCACAATTAAAACAGACTACATCCTTATGCTTGCAATCACGAGTCACATGACCCACTTCACCACATCGGAAACATCTCACCTCATTCTCCTTAGCCCTCACATTACTCCTACAAACATTACTTTTGTGGCCAGGTTTTCCACACTTGTAACAAACAATACTAGTAGGAGCATCTCCCCCACTAGTCCTTCGCCCTTGAAACGCTTTCTGTTTCCCTTTACCAGCTGGAATATCATAAGGTTTTCCACAGCTCTACTGGCCCTTGCTCCTCTTATCAGACATAATCTTATAGTGTGCATTAATATCTTCCTCAAAGATTCTACAGCTATCACTCAAATCCGCAAAGACACGAATTTTCTGATAACCAATCGCTTTCTTAATCTCAGGACGCAAGCCATTCTCAAATTTAATGCACTTCGAAAATTCAGCACCCTCACCATCAAAGTAAGGATAGAACTTAGCCAGCTCGATAAACTTCGCAGCATAATCAGTGATAGACATACCCCCTTGTTTCAGTGTAAGGAACTCAATCTCCTTCTTTCCCCGAACATCCTCTGGGTAATACTTCCTCAAGAACTCCCTACGGAAAACTTCCCATGTTACTTCCTCACCAACAACTTCCAGCCTCTGACGAGTGTCAACCCACCAATCATCAGCCTCCTCACTTAACTTATGAGTACCATAACGGACTTTCTGCGCAAGAGTGCAATCCATCACACGGAAGATTCTTTCAATCTCCTTCAACAAGGTTAGAGCACCTTTGGGATCATACTTTCCTTGGAAAGTAGGGGGATTCTCTCTCTGGAAGGTCGCCAAACTACGAGACCCAGCATTCTCGTCAGCATTCAGTGGGTGTTGGAAAGCCTGAGCCATTGCCTGCATAGCAGCAGCAAGAGCTTCGTCATTCCTACCAACGTTTCTACCAGCATTCCTTCCAGCCATAACAACTTCTGCTCACAACAAAACAAGAATTAGAATCAACAAATAACAATACTTGATTGTTAGACAACAACAAACTCAACAACTTGGCCGGACAGACCGACCTACTCTGATACCACTAATGTAACACCCCAATTCTACCCCGCGTAATTAATAATAAAATCAGAGTTTCAAAATTTCATTTAATAAAATTGAGGTATCACATATTCGCATTACCAACAATTAGCATTATAATGTACATCAAAAGTCGGATATACCGATTCATACATAATTCATCATATACACATATGAATAATCACAGCACAACGAATATGTTTACGAAATATACATCACATCATGTTGTCATCAATACATAAGGTTATAACAGAATAAGATAGTATACACAAACTATCCTATCAAAATAATGACGTCGCCCAAATCCCGAGTGTTACTACGATAAGAGCAGAACGACACAAAATAAAGTGACTCGAGCTAATCCTCCTCATCCTCGGGGATCACCTGCACGTTACCAATATATAGGCAACGACGAAACAAGCAAAGGGTGAGATACTCCAAAACATATAATTATAATCATGATAGGATATATACATAGTTTGGAATTATAATTGATATAATTTAAGCAAGTATGTCGACATGTATAAAAGCTTACATACTTCAAATTAGCATTAGTGTATAAATTAACACTTTAACTCCATCACATAATCATTATACTCGCATCAACACAAAACATCAAGTACCATCGCAATTCAATCATCATTCATCAATTAGAAACTCAATGTTAAACAACTCAAACATAAACATAACCGACTCCATGAGACACGACTATGTTATGCATGTGGTACCCGTCGCTTTGTCCATAAATAGGGACACTTGGCATAAAGTTCATCGTCGCTTGGCATAAAAGCCATCGTCGCTTGGCATAAAAGCCCTCGTCGCTTATGCAATGTATGTGACTCAATAAATAAAGACCACACAATCAACACATCATCATCACTCATCACAATTGACATAAAGTCCACATCGTCATATTTATTCACATCAAATAAACATGTCATCGCATCGCATAAACAACAAGTATTCATAATTAAATACACCGTCGCAAACATCATTATCAATTAATCCACTAATTCCAAAAACGGAAAAATAGATTAAAACACCAATAACCGTCGCAAAAGCCATTCTTGATTACCGGCATAATTTATAAACATCAACTTCGAAATTGGATGGTTCATATATGTCTTAAATTGACTAAAACACAATCCGGTTCAATTTACCGTAAATTGGCCTATTTTGGGTCGTTCCGTAAAAACTCACAATTTCGAAAAACTAACTTCACCACTACGTTCTTGTAACACGGTGAACTGACTTTGTGGATTTTGTATCGCAAATGTGCGGATCGCAAGAGTCGCCACCGACTTTTCTTTTATCCAATTAAGGGAAGGTAAAAATTACAGAAAAAGACCTTCGTTAGATTCTGAGTAAGGGAGAAGGTTATGAAAAGGGAAGGTATTAGCACCCCTTTCCATCCGTAGTTATCTACGGGCTCTTAGTTGCTCTTAGATCACTTTAAAATTTGCTTTCTGTTTGTTTGACAAAAATGTTTTGAAAAGGCATTTCGCTTTGACTTTGTAATGATTCATGTAGGAATGTATACAAAGTGTTTGGAAATGTTTCGTTTTGAAAAGAGTTTGAACTTTGACAAAAGTGTGTGGTGTGAAAAGTATTTTGATAGAGCAAGCAACTAAAAGTCTTATTACCAATTGAAACAAGTTGGATCAATGGCTGCTAGTTGCTTCAAGTGCACGGTTTTTTGAGTTTTAGGTTAGGGTTCTTGAGCCAATTTTTTCGTATATTAGATGGAATTGGAACTGATTTGAGGAAGAAATCATCACTAATCAATGCAAATCAAATTTGATTTTTGTACAAAATCAAATTTTCAATTTTTGATCAATTTTCAATCCAATCTTGCCATATCAACCAAATTTGAAATTTCTTTGGCTTTAATGAGTTACTTGGATCTCGAGGAAGAGAAAAATCAATTTTGCATTTAATTTTGATTTTATACTTTATTTTTGAATTTAATTTGTATTTAAATGAATAAATTCCAAATTAAATAGAAAAATAAAATAAAAATTCGTGGCATTGGGCTTGGATATTCCTAATTGTATAAGGAACAAGTTTGGATGAAGAAAAAGTAAGCCCGTTGCAAAAAATTTATTTTTAGAAGCATCTCTCTTTGTGCATCTCTTAAAATTGCCCAACTTGTGAATGGTGTATCTTGCTCAATTTTCCATGTTTTTGCGTGTTCTTGGACTTTTTGGAAAGCTCTAAGAGTCCTCTAACCAACCTTTTTGGTCTCATCTTAATTGGAGTTTCCATGCTTAATATATCTTCAAAACAAAATGTTGACTTTTGTTGACTTTGAAAATGACCTGTAATGTTTTGAGTCATACCTCTCAAATGAAGCATTTTTGGACATTCTTGTGAGACATGAAGTTGTAGAAATTGAATTTCCTTAAAACAAGAGGTGGTGGAAAAATTTCTAAGAAAGTATGAAAGTTATGATCGGTCAAAGTTCGGTTGACTTTCCACCTAGAAACCCTAATTTAGAAAGTTTGACTTTTGAGCAAATCTTGAGTTTTCTTGATGAATCATGATCAACCCTTGATCAAATGATTAATGTAACTTCAAAATGAGGATGTTGACCAAAAATTATGAAGTTTATTGTATGTTGACCACAATTGACTTTTTGTCATCTGTTGATTTTGAACCATTTGAGCAATTGTCGAGCAATCTTGACTTGTAAGGCTTGAAACTTGACATGGAGAATATTTGAAGCATATGAGGAGGCATGATGAACATTGGAGATGTTGGAAGTCCATCGGGTGAAATTGCCAAACCCTAGTTTGGGTTGATTGTCTAGGAGAGAGTTTTGTCGATCGACTCTTGAGAATCTTTGAGCATGGATGTATGAGATATCTTGAGAAGATGGAGGGCAAATTTTGAGGGTATGTGACTTCCCTGTTCAATCTTCTTGTCTTGGAAGGTTAGATTGACATACTTGTCTTTCGTGACACGAAGGTAGAAGATGATTGAACACATCTACACAATTTGCACTCACTATTGGCGGATGATACGGGGAATGGGCTTCACAGATGCCATTTGGTGAAGGTGGAGACTTATTTGGGGATGAGTCGTCGCTAGACTCGAGAATGTCATTTGATGGGGATGGGCTTAGATGCCATCTGGAAAGATCGATGTTGGGGGAGTGAGCGTGCTGAAGCTCGTGATCGTTTACGGAAGGAGCATGGAGATGGGCTTAAGATGCCATCAGGAGGAGTACGTTAGACTTAGTGCTCATCTTTGAATGAAGTTATTGATTTGTATTGATTTTTAACCAAATATGCAGCGATACGGCGGAGAAATGTTGATAAGTAGTCGGAGATGGGCTTAAGATGCCATCCAGGCGCATTGGTGTATGCCGACTACATAGTTCTTGTTGATAATAGGAAGGATTCGAATAGATCTTGATGTTGTTGATTACTCACGAGGATAATTTGTAAAAGTGTGGATATCGTCCTGTTGTGCATCGAATTGATCCTTGCATTATCGAGGATAACTTGTGATCGTTCGGATAGGGTTTCCGTCGGCTTGGTCTTAATCACGGATCCGGTTGTCGAGAAGAACCGGCGAGCGGTCGTTCGAGATAGTTTTCCGTCGATTGGGGCTTAATCTGGACGGTGTCGGAGGACAACTAGGGCGGTCTTCGGATAGTTTTCCGTCGAGTTGGGGCTTAATCTGAGACCGGTTGTGGAGGACAACCGGTGATCTTCGAGATAGTTTTCGTCGAGATTCGAGGCTTAATCACGGACTGTTTGCGTCGTGATTTTCACACATTTGGAAAACAAGAGAAACTTTGATAGAATATTTGTTAGTCTTATGCAAAGTATGATGCATGATAATGCGTATGAATGACATATGCACAATTATGACTTTTATGAGTAATGTATGAATGATAGATGTTGTGGTATTTCAAAACATATCCATCTTGAAGAAGATGCGGATGTTACGTTTGAGGTTCGACTTACCTTGGGGGACGGAGACCACGAGAAGAAAATAACCCGATCCCTCGATGCCTATCGACCAAGTCTTGGGCCTAGATATTGTTGAGGAAGGTAGAGATTGAGAAACTGGTTGTCGGAGATCTCGTACATAGACCTGTTGGGAGAGTGCGGGAGGAAATCTGTTGGGGATCTTGTATGTAGATCTGTCGGGACAAATGGAGGCATTTCTTGGGGATTTTGAGTGTAGATCTCATTGGAGGCGCTTGATGGTTCTTGAGGAGACGGGTTGGGGCCCTTGGAATCTCGGTTGGGAATAGAAGATGTAGATTTTCTCGGTGCATTATCGACCAAGTCTCGAGCGGATACGCTACTTTGGAGAAAAATTCTTGAGAGATATTCGCGATAATAAATACCTCGGTGGGATGAAGTTTACTTGGAGATTGATGTAACATTGCAGTTGAGTGGAATCCTTTGCTCGAGGGACTAGCATATACTCATTGGGGAAGGTTTGTTGTGGTGACACCATTGTAGGGATCATGCTACGTGGGGAAATGCATTGGTGACTTTGGTCGTCATCTCGATTCCTAGAGCACGTAGTAACTACTTTTGTATGTCCATTTTTGCATGTTTGTGAATAGATTCTTATTGTCAATGCATATAATCATTCAGTAAGCGTTGGACTTATTATGACGACAATAGTGAAAAATGTAAAGAAAGAACTGTATTCATTTGAAATGGGCGTGGCGAGTAGTTTGTACAAAGAAAGGTAAAAGCTATGCGGAAACAATCTCGTTAAGTTCCACCATGCTAGTACTCATATATTTCACTATCTCATCTCCTTGCATCGGTGAAAGTGAGTAGGATTGATCTTCGCCATTTGAATCTTGAATCTTGATAGTAGCAGGCGGTGATGGAAGAGACATAGTAAATGCGCTTAAATCCTAACTTTTGCCTAGACCGCCCTTTTGGTTTGTTCTGCAGGATACCCTTTTTGCCCAACCGCCTTTTCGGGTTTTCGACTTGGGGTGTACATGTTTGTATATATCCTTAACTTTGCAGGACCACTTTTGGTTTGCGGATGCCCTTATTTTTGCCTAGGTTAAATCGACCTAGCGAATCTCTTCATGCGTAGTATTTTTTGACTATGCTGCGTTCTGAGGTGTGGGAAGTCTTCACCATCCATGGTGCTAAGTATCATAGCTACGCTTGAAATCTTGTTTGACTACAAATGGTCCCTCGTGGGTGGGAGTCCGTTTGCCCACAGGATCTTGTGGAAGAATGATGCGCTTGACTACTAGATCACCGACTTGGTAGACTCGGTGCTTGACCTTCTTGTTAAATGCTGCGATCATTCGCCACGATAGATACATCCATGGCGAATGGACGCGAGTCGTTTCATCATCAAGTTAATTTGGTGGTGATGCGAACCGATCGTCTTCGCCTAACTCTGTGTCTGGAGGACTACGGTTGAGGGTATCGAACCCGATGGGTAAGGCGGTTTCCATACCGTATACAAGAGAGAGGGGGTTGCCCACATCGATATTCATGTGGTGCGATAACCATGAAGAGAATGGTAACATCTCATGCCAATCTTTGTAAGTCCTTGTCATCTTACGTATAATCTTCTTAATGTTCTTGTTGGCGGCTTCCCTGCGCCATTCATCTTAGGCCGATAAGGAGAAGAATTGTGATGCTTGATCTTGAGCTGCGTCGAAGTTCGGTGATCATCTTGTTGTTGAGATTAGAACCATTATACGATAATCCTTTCGGGGTAATATGTCGACGAATAAGATTATGTTTGATGAATCGAGCCATGACATTCTTAGTGTGAGATCGACGAGCTTTTCACCCACTTGGTAAATAGTCAATTGCCACAAGGATGAAGCGATGTCCATTGGAAGTTGTGGGCTTGATTTCTCCATCATGTCATGCCCACATTGCAAAGGCCAGGAGAAGTTAAAGCATTCGAGGTGCTTGGAGGTGCGTGTGCTGTCGGCATAAATCGGCATTTGTGACAAGATCGGCGTGCGGTGACAATCGACTTCCATGGTGGACCAATAGTAACTTTGTTCTCAAAATCTTCTTAGCCATGGTGTGTCCAGGTGGTACCAAATGCACCGTGTAACTCTTCCATGATGCGTATTCTTTTTCTGGTCTACTGGCGGTAGATGAAAGCCTGAGTCGTGGTTGCGCTTGTATAAGATGTCGTTGCGAGGGGAGAATTTGGATGCAAATCTTCTCATGAACTTCTTATCTCCACGGATGCCCTGCGGAATATTCACGAGTCTCGAGATACCTCTTCACGTCAGTAGTACCAAGGTTTCTCTTACGTATCTAGCTCATAACATCTGTTGGTTAATCGAACTTCTCAGATGATGATGGGGGAGCCTCGTTGTCCCATCGACCTTGAACATAGATGACATAGTAGCCAGTCGCGCCTGTTGATTCTCTTCTAGTGGAATGTGATTGAAAGTAATCTCTTGATAGGGGATCAAACTCGAGAACATGCTCTCGTCACGAATGAGATTCGGATGCTTCGTATCCCTCGCCCTTAATCGTGATCACTAAAGGTGAGTCTCCATACACTTGCAAGAACTTGATTCTTAAGTCGATAGCGACTTTAATACCCATGATGCTGCGCTTATTCGGCCATGTTGTTGGTGCACTAAAACATAATCTGGCGGTGAAAGGTATGTCCGCTGCGGGGATGTAATGATGGCGCCAATGCCATTGCCAAGTGCGTTTGAGGCTCCATCAAAGACCATGGTCCATCGGGATCCTTGTTGGGTCCTAAATCGGGACTGGTTCTTCCTGATCGTTGACTAGTAAAACATCTTCATCACGGAAATCGGTTGCATAGGCGATGGTCATCGGCTTGATGAGCCAAATGATGGCTACTACACTTCCTTTGATCGCTTTAGAAGTGTCTTGGATGTCATATTCGGTCAAGATCATTTGCCATCTTGCTATTCTTCAGGAGAGAGTTGGTTTCTCAAATATGTATTTTATCGGATCCATCTTGAAATCAACAAGGTAGTGTGGTCGACATATCTTGTCTTAGTCGTGACGGCCGGGGCAGCGTTGCAAGTTTTCTCATTTGTGGTATCTTGTTTCACGATCGGTAAACTTTGCTAAGGTAGTATATTGCATGCTCTTTCGACAGGACTCGTCATGTTGCAACCACCACCCCATTGAGTTCTCTAACGCTGTCAAGTACATGATAAAGGTCTTTTGCCGGCGGCATCGGGATAGGAGGATTACGTAGGTACTCCTTGATTTTGTCAAAGCGATCATGATAAATCATTCCATTCTACTGATCTTTCTTTAGTAACTTGAAGATTGGCTCACAAGTAGCGATTAGGTGTGCAATGAATGTGATGTAATTCAATCGGCCCGAAACCTCGACTTCCTTCTCGGTGCGGTATTGGCATCTTGAATAGCTTTAACCTTGGCGGGATCAACTTCAATACCTTTTCATGACAACAAACCCTAGGAGTTTTAGGATCGACTCCAAAGTGCACTTGTTAGGATTAAGTCTCGGCATGTTCTTCATACGTCAAGCAGTTTACGCAAATGATCGAGATGTTCTTCTTGATGCGTGAGAGCTATCATGTCGTCGGCGTGACCTCATCTCGATGAATCATGTCATGAAATAATGTCACCATAACGCGATAAGTGGCGCCAGTTCTTCGATCAAAACGGTAACCTTGTGAGAAAAGTGCCCATTGTGTAACAAAGTAGTCTTCTCCATGTCTTGAGCCATTTTGATCGATTGTAGCGGAGAAACCATCCATGAAGGAGAAACCTTATCTTGGCGGTGTTGTCAACGAGAACATCAATGAGGAAGTGGAAAATGTCTTTCGGACTCGCTTTGTTCGGATCTCTATAATCCACACATTCGTACTTTGCCATCCTTCTTGGATGCGTACCACATTTGACCATGTGGATAGAATGCCACTGGCCGTTGAACGTTTCATAACCGGCTTTGATTTTCTCGACATCTCGGGACGTCGGCGAACTTTACATTCCGGAGAAAACCTTCTTTTGGCGGTCGGTGTACCACAATATCAATGTCTAAACAGGCATGTCTTCGTATGATAGCAAAAACCTCAATATAGTCTCGTAGCATACGAATCAATCTTTCTTTAACCTTGTTCTCAGAGACGCTCCTATCTTGATCTCTTTTACGTCTTCATGATTACCCAATTCCAACCTCGACTTGCTCTTCGTGTGGTTGTATAACTCGTTCTTCTTCTTGTTGATGCAGCGGTTCTCGGCACTTCCAATCTTCCTCACTTTTCGTCTGACGGTAGTCGGATTATCGAGTCATATTTAATAACGCCATTTGTTATTAGAGATTCGGAGTGATTCTGCGGTGTATCCGTGGGTGTGTAAAGCATAGCTTTTGAAGGGTGATAAAGTAAAAAGAAAACACAATTGAATGCAAAAGTCCAGCGATTTATTGAATGAAAATACGCAACGACGAGATAATAACCCCATGAAGCGAGCCATGATGCCCGGGTAAGGCACAGGCTTTCAAAGTTTATTGTTCAAACATAAAAATACGAAAAGCAAACAAAAACAAAGCAATTACTCACGTAAAGGAGATTGGTATAGTCTTGATCTTCAATTCTTGAGCCATGATCACGGATTGGAAGATCCTTAGCGATAAATAATTGTCGTCAATCTTCATAGCATGGATTCCACTCTTTGTCACGGAAAGGAAGTTGGCAAACACGTTCGTGGCGTATCATCTTCGACCCTTGATGGTGGCCTAAACCGGTCTTGTCAAATTTGAAAGGAGATCGGGGGAGCTGTCCCAAAATAGAACTACTCCTTCTGACTGACTTGAGCATCTTCAGTGAGGCCATCTGGGCGGAACTTGTGTAACCGGGGAGTAACGGAGAGTCATGGCATGACTCGGATTGTTTCAAGCTTGACGAGGGAGTCTCGAAGAATTCACCTTCCATCTCAGTATCGGAATGATTGTGATGGTGACCATATATTCTTCACCCGCATCTTGTGACAACTTCCCTTTCACCGGTACTTGACTTACGATGTAAGGTAGAGGTATGACGCACTTGCGTGTATCGAGTCAAGTAGGCAAGAGTAGTAGGACGGATGTCCATGACAAAAGAATGGTCAAAGGTAAAGGGAACCGCTTTGGCAGCAGTGAGCTCTCCAATCTTGTTAAGTTAGAACCATCAAAAGCTCTCACAATTATGTCCTTTGGGTCTCGAGAACCAACCCTTGACATCAGTCGATCAGCGATCTTTGGTAAGATATTCGGGCGAGCGGTGTCACAAAACATGAGATAATGTAACGCCCTTGCATTCGAGAGATGTGCGAGGCTTTGTTATGTTTCTTTTCGGATGGAGTCGAATCAGACATTAGAGGCCGTTGTTGGCAGCCGGTGCAATACTGAGCAAAGGGTGGTAGTGTCGCGGCATGTGAGCATTCTTGACTTCACCAGGCATTAGCATGAGCCTCGAGCCTGAAGGCGAGCAAACATGGATATCTTGAATGATCATCCCAGCCATTCCACGACATTGTAGTCACTCTTGATAATCTTGAAATTTCCTCCATTTCTTGTTTGGAGGTGTCTTGATACTTCCTTTGACATACAGGTGACGGGATGAGTCCTTGGTTCTTTCCCTACAGCTTGGGAATGGGTTGAATACTGGAATCGGTTAGGTCGGTGTCCTTTGGAGGAGAGATTTGGAGAGAAAACCTCTAGGTTCGGTGGCACCACTGATCCGTGATGTTGTCAATGTCGGAATGGTAGCTTAATGTAAGATCTTGATGGTCGGAGGGTCTTGCTTGCGCCATGATAGTAAACATCGACTCCATAGTTCAAGGGATAGCCTTGTCGGAGGAATATGGGCGGCCTTGGAGTAGATAATGAGAGGTGCCTCTACAGGCACGGGGATCGTGAGAGGAAATCCTTATTGTGTTAACATCGACATAGTCTTACGGGAAATCGTCACCCATCCGATCGCCTTAACATCTTGATAGGAATCTTGTAACTCTCGGGAGCAGTGTACTTCACCATGTAATCATACTTTCACTTGGCTTGGTATCCCAGCAGATGGTGCAGTTTCATTCACATCTTCGATCTTCACTTAGACATTTCTTCACATAGCTTACGCAATTGGTTTTGAAATAGTATCTCACGGTTGTCCATCATGCATTGAACACGCCTTCCAACCAACCGACCATCGGGGTGAGGCAGACCAACGACAATTCTGGGCATCTGGGTTGACAGAACGTAGCAAATTTTTCTTAACAATTATCGAGGAATGGTCAAGTCATCTATGTTGAAAACATAAGTATCGTCAATGACATTGGAACTCTTTGTCATGATTAGGCATAGGCGTTGATCACATTCGGTCTCAGCGGAGGATCAAACTCGATCCAACAGCGATCATATCTTGAATCTTGTTCTTGAGCCCAACAATCATCAGTACTATGTCTGAGCTATTGGAATGGTAAGCACACTTAGCCTTAGGATTGTATTCGGAAGGAGGTGTTGACGACATTCGAGGAGGATCCTCAGTAATCAGCTGCTTTCAACATGTGTTGCAAGCTTGCGACAATGGCATGTTGATCTTAAATGCCATCTTCGTTGGCGTTCGACTACGGCGTGTTGTCTCGTGAGGTTGTCTTGATGTAGGATTGGAGATCCTGGCCTTACATGGATTAATGTCGGTCTTGGCTCGGCTTTTCGACCATACCTGACATTGGCCTTTCTTACCACAAAAGATCTCTTGCATGTTTAAAGATGTCTACATCTGAATCTTCCACTTCTTGATACCAAACTTCTGACTGCTTTGTAGTATCACTCGGTGAATCCGTTGAAGAGTTTCAATCGGATGATTGAAGAATGGACTGTCGGTGTTCCATGAACATATCAACCAACTCCTATTGGACGGTGGTTGAACTCTTCCATATTGATCTCCATTTAGGCATACTCCTTGAACTTCCATCGACCCATAGACATGCTTTGTAGTTGCATGCGGTGGGTAAGATTCGACATTATACTCGTATTATGCGAAAGCATCGGCTAAGTCACTCAATGCGGATACGTTCTCGGCGATAATACCACTCCAATTGAGTTAGGACAAACTCTCTTGAAAATAGTGCATCCTACTTTACGTCATCGATTGTGAGGGTTGATCTTACGGACATAGGACTTAAATGCGATTTCGGACAAAACATGCCATCATACTTAGCAAAAGTTGGAACTTTGAACTTAGGAGGAATCATGACACAGGAACAAGACTAGTCATCAAAATTCAGCTAGGACATCTTGAGTTTTTCCACAGCGTTGAGACGGTCTTCAAGTTGCTTGTATTTGTCATCCTCGTGAGTATTGTCCATTATCATGGTTCTTCTCAGGTTCTGTGACGCCTTCTACCACCCTTGTTACTTTGCTCATCCTCATCTTGACACTTGGCCAGAGCTCAATTGACTAACTTGACTACAGGACCTCCTTTGTAGCGTCTGCACATGTTGAGGAGACCTGACCTTCTTCTTTTACGTTGATGAGCTTGGGATCTTCTTCTCTTGGACCAAGAGTGGTGTCTCTGCTTGAGGCGGGCATTCGAGCACGAAGATCTTGACGATGTTCAAGAGCCATTTACGCTAAAATAAATAGCGAGAAATGAGAAAACCAATCTTCATGTACGTGATGCAATGTTATGCTATGATATGCAATATTTATGCGAATGCAATGCAATATTTTCAAGGACCTTGAGATTTAAATTTGTTAAACAAGCAATGAACAAACATATATTAGTACTCTTTTTATTCTTTTCTCTTTTTTTTTTAAGTCTGAGATAGTTAAAAGCATTAAAAAACAAATAAATCTAATCTCAAGTCTCCGTGGGCGCTTCCTCTTTGGGGTCCGATGTAGGCGTTGATGTTTTAAGCTCACTCGTGAAGTAACTGATCATTTCGCACTTTCTTCTCACTTGCATAGCACTGAGTTTCAAAGGTATCCCTCTCTTCCTTGAGTTGAATCGAGGGATCTCTTCAGTTTTCAATCGGTAAGCATGTCGGGATGGAGAAACGATTATGGAGTATGTCACTAAGCGGGTTCCATAATTACTTGGTAAAACAGACGATGAATGGCATCATGAGGTTTTAATTTCGAGCTCGCACCATTTGGGTAAGGTTCCAAGAATGGGTTCTGGTGCCCCACGGTCTTGGTATCGGTCTTCTTTACACCATGCCACGGCGTGTATGAACCTTAAATCGGTAATCGGAGATGTGATTATAGTTGAACCTGATATCTTAGAGAAGCATATCATGTGGGCCATCTCTTCGAGCAAAACCAATGACTTAGAGCTAGAGAAGGGTTGTAAGTAATTTCCCTTATAGGAAGTAGTGGTTGAGAATTCTCCACAACCTTCGATGAATGTGAAAATCTTTTGAGAAAAGATTCCAACGAATATCTGAATGAGAGAGTGACATAACCTTTGAGACCATGATCCCGTTCTTCGTTTGCCCGATGGAGGAAGGTGTGAAATAAACCACCTTGAAAGTAACGGTATCTGACATGAGGTTTATTGTCTCTTAGTAATGCAGTGTGGAGAATGCGGGATGTCTCCAGTAAAGTAGCCTTAGGATTACGGGTTGAAACAACGATAAGCGTTGACATCTATGGTTGATCCGAGTTAGGAATGAAACAAACCATGAATTAACAAGGCCACAATGTCCTCGAATGCATGGCTTTCATAACTTTGAGGAATTAGGGCTTAATTAGGAACTTGGAATGAAATGTTACCATGATGTTTCATCACGAATGCAATGCAATGTTTTCAAGGACCTTAGGAATTTAAATTTGTTAATCAAACAGAACAAACATTTATTAGTTCTTTTTATTCTTTTCTTTTAAGTCAAAGAATAGTTCGGAAAAAGAAAATAAAAATCTGGTTCTAAGTCTCCCATGGGCTTAAATCTTGGTCTTTGAGGTAAGTTGAATATTTCACTCTCTTGAAGTAGCTTGGTCAACTCTAGTACCTTCTTCTGATTTACATAGCCCAGGCTTCAATGTATCCTTTCTTATTTAAAAATGAATCAAGGATCTCTGAAGCATTCAAAATCATTGGGCATGTCGGGATGGAGAAACGTTATACGATACGTCACCTATGTAGGGTTCCATAATTATTGGTAACAGGTGTAGCAACATCATGAGGTTTAAGCTCGAGAGCTCGCACCATCTGAGGTAAGGTTCGAGGAATGGAGTTTTGGTGCCCCAAAGTCTTGGTATCGATCTTCTTTACCATGCCCAACATGTACGAACCTTCGTCACATGATGCGGAGATCGTGGTTGTGGTAGACACAATATCTTGAAAGCATATCATGTGGACCATCTCTTGAGCATAACCAAGCGTGGTGAGAAACTAGAAGGGTTGTAAGTAATACTCCACTTATGCCGCAAGTGGTACATTAGAGAATTCTCCAAGCGAATGAATGTGAAGTTCTTTTGAGAAAAGACACCAACGGATATCTGAATGAGAGATGACATCGGTCTTTGAGACCACTTCACCTTTGCTCGTTCTTCTGCAAAAGCCGATGGAGGAAGGTCTTGAAATAAACCACCTGGAAAGTAACGGTATGCCACACATGAGATTTCCTTATTTCTTAGTAATACAAGTGTGGAGAATCAGGGATGTCTCCAGTAAAGTAGGCACAGGATTACAGTGAGGAATACTATCTTGATGGTGCGACATCTATAATTGATGCAATTGGAAATAGAACCAAACCATAGATTAGCAAGGCCACAATGTTTTCAAATGCATTAAACTATAGCTTTGAAGAATTCCGGGCTTTCTTTATCGAGAACTTAGCAAGTAAACCCTTAACTCCGCTCCTTGTTTCCCAATTGGCTTCAATAATAAAGAGCGCTTTAGATGTATCTTGCGATGTGTCTTAAATTACCTAGGAACCTTTTCTAAACCGGTTGAATGGCATTTGGTCAAGAATAAGTATCCCAAGTAGCTTAGAGAACTCTTCCAAGGTAGGAACTAACCGATAATGGGGAATGTAAAAGCAATGGTGTTTCGGATCGAAGAACTGGAATAGGACGTGCATCATATCTTCTTCAAAACCAGAGATAACCAAGTCAAGTAGAAAACCATGTCTTTTGATGAACTGAGCATGATCGGGAATTTATGAAACCAATTCTTTGGGTTGAGAAGGTACACTCACGAAGTTGATTCGGATAGTCTTTCTAGAACCATAATCCTACAAACAAAGCAAGATAAATCCCTAGGTCCTAGAAATGATATGCAATGCGATGATGTCATGATGTCATGTTTAGCAAGCACAACAATTCACACAATAGCCCTACGTTTAAGGCTTGCATGAGGTATAGTGTTTACCCTACCAAAAGTTTGAGTTGGTTCATCCTATCCTATAATAATTAGAAGTTCTAGGAATCTCATATCATTGATCTTTCTGGTAGGTTTATTTCAATACGACTACCAAGTGGTCGACCAGAAAATATCCCAAAGTCGATCTTAATGAGCGTAGCATCAGTATCGACCAACAGTACACCAAAGTCGGCCATCTCACTACCTTCTAATGGCCAAGATGGGTCAATTAGGGTTCTAAAAGTTAAGTTAGTGCTAATGACACCACGCGAGAAGCTAAATACTATCCTCAACATGGAAATGAAGTATCGGAACATCAAAGTCACACTAACGTAGCCATCATGTTGACCGTTTTTGGTATCGCTAACGATCATGCGATCTGTTGCTACTTACCTAAGGAAACACGGATCCGGGTGTTGGATCCCCCAAAATATAATACCCAGAAACCCTTAAAAGTAAAGCATACAAGTCAAGCGGAAAGTAGTAAAATGATCTAAAAATCCTAAGGTATTCTCTTTTAGGGTGTCTCCCCGGCCGAGTCGCCAGTTCATGTCTGATTGAACCCGACTTTAAGATTTTTTGTATCGCAAATATGCGGATAGCAAGTTGCCACCGACTTTCTTTTATCAATTAAGGAAGGTGAAAAACAGAAAAAGACCCGTTAGATTAAGGTAAGGAGAAGAAGGTTGAAAAGGGAAGGTATTAGCACCCCTTTCCATCCGTAGTTATATACGGGCTTAGTTGCTCTTAGATCATTTTTATAAAAAAGTGCTTTACGTGTGTTTGAAAAAATGTTTTGAAAATTTCGCTTTGACTTTGTAATGATTCATGTGGAATGTATACAAAGTGTTCGAAAATGTTTCGTTTTTCTTAAAAAGTTTGAACTTTGACAAAAGTGTGAGGTGTGAAAAGTATTTGATTGAGCAAGCAACTAAAAGTCTTATTACCTACTCGAGAATGGTCGTTTTGTTATTTTTACTTTCCTTTAGAATAGTGCTATCCATATCATTAGTTGATAGGTAGCCTATTAGATTGGATATAGAAGGGACATTCAAGGGACATCGGATGGTCATGAGAGGCAACTTGTAGGAAGTATCCTAGCACATTCGAAGGGACGATCATCACTTTTAGTGAGCAACAATTGAGGGACGAGATCGTATTCGTGGCGACATCGTGGGTCTATGATCTTGGTATCGAGGGAATATGATGATATATTTAAGTGAGAGCAAGTGCTAGAATACCTCTACGTTCGAGGACTTGACCATTTGTATTCGTAAGGCAACGAGAGAATTACCTTAAAGGGGTGCGTGTGTGAAAAGAGTGTTAAATTTTATAGGGTGATATGTAAAATTTTATCTTGCCATACCGCCTAATTACTAGCAGGTTATAGGGTGGGAAAATAAATTGCTTGGAAAAGTAAAGTCTGGAAGATAAAGTCCTACGCTATTACATGGCTTTGGGGCAGTATATAGGAGTGAGGAAAGTAAAGTCCTAATTAAACTATTACATCCCATAGGCGGTTACATAATATTTGAAAAGAAAAGCAAAAAAAAATCGTAGAATCGTTACAACACGTGAGAGATACATAATCGGAAAATACGAGAAAAATTGCATAAGGGGAAAAATGTTAGTAAAAACATAATTTTTGAATGAGGAAAAAAAGGTTTAAGTTAGTGATGACAATAAGATGATAAGATGATTATTTTGGTAATTTTCTGAATCGTTTTTGATAGTTAAAAGCAATTAAAAGTCATTTTAATGATTAATTAGCAATTAATTAAAATATGCATGCAAAAATATTAATTTTAATGTCAAAAATTAAATAAACATTTTTCTGATTAAAATGCAAAGGAAAATATTTTGGAGTTTTAAATGCATGAGAAAAATATTTAAAGATAAATTAAATTAACATGAAAATATTAAGACAAAAAGAAATAGAAAAAGAGTTAGTTTTCAAAGGAGAAAAAATAAGTTGCCTTACAAGGATTCGAACTCGGTACTTGCTTGGAAAACACGCGCTACCTTCACCACTAGGCCAGACTGCATATGGTGTTATAATAATGAAACAAAAACGTTTTAAACGAATTCGCATCCTGGGAACACAAATCACGCGAGAAGATCTTCATCTTCTTCGTTTGAAATTTCAAGCAGTTAGCATCGGCTTGGTGGCATAACCCCCGCAAAATTCAAAAATCCAACACAAGTAATATAAATGCAATATGAAACCATGGTTCGATTCGTTTTTGTCCACTAATCAAGATGGTAATGAAACCATGGTTCGATTCGTTTTTGTCCACTGATCATGCTGGTAACCTTGGTTTGGTCCAATTTTACGTATTTAGGGAAGCCTAAATCGAAAACCTAACTATGGCATAACTCGATCCGAGCACTAAAATGCAATTAAACCACCGGATAGCTTGCAAACACGATTAGAACATGAACAAACAATCAAAATAAGTTAATTATGCATGAATGATAAAATCGATTTTGAAAAAAGTTGGACAAAAATCGTGATTTCATTCTTGATGATTTTGTGATTTGTAAAGGTCCGGATCAATCAGAAGACCTCAAGGATGTAATGGAATACTTGGAATCGATTGAAACAAGCTAGAACTAGGGATGCCACTTACTTGAAAACGGTTTTGAGTTTGGAATAGGGTTCTTGAGGCAATTTTACATTCTTTTCATGTGCGGGGCATTGTGTATTATAATAGATGGATTTAGTCAAATCAAGAGCAAATAATGAATCAATCAATGTATAAATATTTGATTTTGTATGAAACCAAATCTTTCGATCCAATTTTCATCAATTTCTTGCAAATCAAAGCCAATTTAAATTGCCAGCTTTTATGAGTTGCTTGGACCTCAAGGATGAGAGAAAAATCCAATTTGCATTTAATTTTGATTTTCTACCTTTATTTTTAATTTAATTGGTTTTTAAATGATTAAAATCCAAATTAAATAGAAAAACAAAGATAAAATTCGTGGCCTTGGGTTTGGAGGTTCCAAATTGGTTGAGGAATAAGTTTGAACCAAGAAAAATTATGCCCATTTGCAAAATTTTGGTTTTTGACAAGTATTGCTCTTTGTGCACCTCTTCAAAAATGCCCAACTTGTGCAAGGTGTATCTTTCTCAATTTTTAACATTTTTGAGTGTTCTTGGACTTTTTAGAAATCTATAGATGTCCTCTAAACAACCTCTTTGGTTTCATCTCAATTGGAGTTTCCATGCTCAATATCACTTCATTATAAAAAGTTGACTTTTTGTTGACTTTGAAAAGGACCTGTAATGTTTTGATACATATCTTCAAAATGAAGCATTTTTTGACCATGCTTGTGAGACATGAAGTTGTAGAGAATTTAATTCTCTTCAAAATGAGAGGTGGTGGAAATTTTTTTGATAAAGTATGAGAAAGTTATGCTTAGTCAAAGTTCGATTGACTTTTCTAGAAACCCTAATTTGGAAAGTTTGACTTTTGATCAAATCTTGAGTTTTCTTGATGAAACATGATCAACCCTTGATCAAATGATGAATATTACTTGAAAATATGGATGTTGACCAAAAATCATGAAGTTTGTTTATATTTTGACCACAGTTGACTTTTGTCAATACAATTGATTTTCAACCATCGAGGCGTACGAGGAAACTTGACATGAGGGCTTGAAGCTGGTCATGGAGATTCTTTGAAGCATGAGGAGGCATGATGACCATTGGAGATGTTGGGAATCCATCTTGATCGAGGATAGCCAAACCTAGTTTGGGTTGATTGTTTAGGAGAGGGTTTGTCGACGATCCTTGAGGAATCCTTGAGTATGGAGGTATAAAAGGCCTTGAGAAGTAGGAGGAATTTTGGGGTATGAAAAATGGCTTTAGCGGCGATTATTGATGTTTGACTATTTTTTCGTATTTGGAATTTGGTGAATAATTTGATAATGATGTGGTGTGATTAAACATGATGTTCTGCGGTGTATTTATTAACGAATACTTGATGACATGTGATGCGATGATAGGTTTATCTTGATGTGGATGAATATGGCGGCGTGGACATTATGTCAATTTTGATGAGCGATGATGATGTTTTATTGTCGAGTCACATACATTGCATTGGCGATGGGGCTTTATGCCGCGACGAGGGGCTTTTATGCTGACGGCGATGGGCTTTATGCCAAATGTTCCTAATTATGGACAAGCGGCCGTTACCATATGCATAACATATTCGTGTCTCATGGAGTCGGTTATGTTTATGTTTGAGTTGTTTGGCGTTGGTTTTAATTGATGGATTATGTGGAGTTGCGATGATATATGATGTTTTGTTTGGTGATGATCTTTATGATGAACATGAAATAAATATGATAATTTCACGATAACTATCGATGAATATAAATGATGAGTTTTGCGATGATTTGACTTTAATGAAATGCTTAATGTAAATATGATGTGCGGCGTTTGTGTGATGGGCTATTATGCCTAAGCGACGATGGGCTTTAGCCAAATTATAGCGATTTTTGTTTATGTTGCTTGTGTTATTAGCATTGTTTGATGTTGTTGTTTATGATTGCCGTGTTGATTAATGACGTATTGACTTGTGATGATTTCGTGGTGATGAAAGTGTATGCGTTGTTGTGATGATTTATCTTGATGAGCTTATGGCGATAAAGTGTTGATTATACACATTAGAATGACGATCAAAGTGAGTGAGATTTGGATATGAGTTGGAATGCACTTATTAACCTATATCTTTTATGATTCGAAACTATATATATATATATATATATATATACACATATATATGTTATCATGCCTTTAATTATATGTTTTGGAGTATCTACCCTTTACTTGTTTCATACTTACCTTTATCTTGGTAGCGTAATACAGTGAAGCGACTTTGAGATTTTTGTATCGCAAATGTGCGGATAGCAAGAGTCGCCACCGACTTTTCTTTTATCCAATTAAGGGAAGGTGAAAAAGAGAAAAAGACCTTCGTTAGATTCGAGTAAGGGAGAAGGTGATGAAAAGGAAGGTATTAGCACCCTTTTCATCCGTATTATCTGAGCTCTTAGTTGCTCTTAGATCATTTAAAAGTGATTTACGTGTGTTTGAAAAATATTTTGAAAAGGAATTTCGCTTTGACTTTGTAATGATTCATGTAAGAATATATACAAAGTGTTTGGAAATGTTTTGTTTTGAAAAGAGTTTGAACTTTGACAAAAGTGTGAGGTGTGAAAAGTATTTTGATAGAGCAAGCAACTAAAAGTCTTATTACCTACTCAGAATGGTCGTTTTCGTGTTATTTTACTTTCCTTTAGAATAGCGCTATCCATACCATTAGTTGGTAGGTAACCCTATTCGTTGGATGTAAGCGGGACATTCGAAGGGACATCAAATGGTCATAGAAGGCAACTTAAAAGTATCCTAATATTCGGAAGGACTATCATCATTTTCGTGGCGACAATCGGGGTCAAGATCATGTATTCGTGGCGACATCATTGGGCCTATGATCTTTGTATCAAGGGACTAAGATGATTTGTTTTAAAGCAGCGGTGCTAGGATACCTCGTTCGAGGACTTGACCATTTGTATTAAGTAAAGGCAACGAGAAGAATTACCCTAAGGGTACATGTGTGAAGAGTGTGTCAAATTCCAGATATGTGTTATCTTGAAATTATGAGTGATCTATGTCCGATTTTATCTTGCCATACACTCCTAATTACTAGCAGTTTATAGGGTGCAGAAAGTAAATTGTGGAAAGTAAAGTGCGGAAAGATAAAGTCCTACGCTATTACATGGCTTTGGGGCAGTTACATAATAAGAGTGCGGAAAGTAAAAGTCCTAATTAAACTATCACATCCCATAGGCAGTTACATAATTGAAAAAGGAAAAGCAAGAAAAATCGTCCGAAGCGCTATAACCTGTGAACAGATGCATAATCGGAAAACAACAGAAATTGCATAAGAAGAAAATGTTAGTAAAAAGCATGGTTTTTGAATGAGGAAAAAGGTTTTTGATTAGTAATGACATTAATATGATAAGATATTTTTTTGGTAATTTTCTGGATCGTTTTGGTAATTTAAAAACAATTAAAAGTCATTTAAATAATTAATTAGTAATTAAATAAAATATGCATGCAAAAATAATAATTTTAATGCTAAAAATTAAATAAGTATTTTTCAGATAATAATGCAAAAAAATATTTTTGGAGTTTTTAGATGCATGATAAAAATATTAAAGATAAATTAAATTAGATGAAAATATTAAAGAAATAGAAAAATATATGTTAGTTTTTCAAAGAAGCAAAAAAGGTCTTGCCGAGTTCAAGCGGAGACCTCAGAGAATCCTCAATGCTTGCCTTTACCATCGAACCAAAGCATTTGGTGTTTAGAAAATAAAACGTTGGATTATAAGCGGTCGTGTCACGGATTTACGATTTCAACACGATCACCAGCGTGGGGTCGAGGTTGAATGGATGGACCGAATCAAATCGCTCGCTTTTGCCACGCATGCCCTCACCAGAGTCTTCCAGTCAAGGACGCCGGAGCCCTAGCTCCGGTCGTCTTCTCCGACCAAGCAAATTTCAAACCTGCAAAAATACGTGAAATAAAAAGCAAAGGGATACCCTACCCCCTAAATCGACCATTCTGAGTTCGATGGTGGTGTTAGTTTCGATTGAAAATGCACGAGTTCAAATATGCAAGCAAAAAGCATTATTACGCATGAATAATGAAAACCAAAATTGAGAAAAATACCAAATCGGAGCAAGCTATATGGCACGATCTGGGCAGTCTTTGCTTCGAATAAGGACTGGTATTGAACCCTGGGAACCTCAGGAACACGTTTGGATGGCTAGAACACCCTGAAACTTGCTGGAAATTGAAATTCGAAATTCACAACTTTGGAGAATTTTTGAGAATTTTAGGGTTGCTTGTATGGGCTAGGGTTTCGTCCTTGGTCTTGTGCAATGTGATCAGTATTTATAGAGTGAGGAATTAGAGCAAAAAGAAGGAAGAAAGATATGTCATTCAATGCACAATAATTTCTTTCAAATAAAATCAAATCTTGAAAATTTGATTTTCTCTTCCATATGAGAGCTATACAATTTGGCAAGTCTTGTGAGCTATCTTGGACCTCAAGTTTGATAAAAATCCAATCCATTTGAAAATATACCTTGTTTTCATATTTTATAAATTTAAATTTGAATTAAATGTTTTTAAATTCAAAATAAATCAAAAAAAATAATAAAGGTGGTCGTGGAAAGGCATCAATAGGTCACAAATAATATTATGAAACAAGTTTGGATCATAAAATTATAGGCCATTTGGAAAAAAAACGGATTTTTGAGAAGTATCTCTCTTTATGCAATTGTCCAAAATAACTTAAGGTGTATTTTTCTCAATTTTCAACATTTTTGGTGTTCTTAGACTTTTTAGCTCTGGGTATCCTCTAAACAACCTCTTTTGGTTTCATCTCAATTGGGTTTCCATGCTCAATAAATCTTAATCTGAAAGTTGGACTTTTTCTTGACTTTTGAAAAGGACCTCTAATGTTTTGATCCATACCATCCAAATGAGCATTTTGAACATTCTTGTGACACATGAAGTTGTAGAAATTAATTTCCTTCAAAATGAGGGTGGTATAAAATTTAGAAAGTATGAAGTTATGCTAGGTCAAAGTTCATATGACTTTTCATTGAAACCCTAATTTGGAAGTTGACTTTTGAGAAAATCTTGAGTTTTCTTGATGAATCATGATCAACCCAGTCAAATGATGAATGTGACTTCAAAATGAGGATGTTGACCAAAAATCGGAAGTTTGGTATGTTGACTTTCGATTGACTTTTGTCCAACACAATGATTTTCAACCATCAGAGCAATTGTTTGAAATTTGACTTGTGAGGCATGAAACATGACATGGAGAATCTTTGAAGCATATGAGGAGGCATGGTGACCATTGGGTTGTTAGAAATCCTCTTGATCGAAATTGCCAAACCACTAGCTTGGCAGTTAATACAGGAAGGACTTGTCGTCGACCACTGAGGAATTCTTAGTATGGTGTATGGTAGTAGGAGGCCAGAATTGCAGGGGTATGTGACTGCCCTGTTCAATCTTCTTATCTTCGGAAGGGTTAGATTGGCATGTGTCTTTGTCATACCCCAAATTTTGACCTAATATACCACCTTACATTTGCATCATTGCATAACTAACGATTGAACAACATTAATGGGTATAACACTTCACGAGGTCAAAATTAGGGTTTCATCGATTTTCATCGATTCAAGAGCTAACCAATTAGGGTTTGAGATTTTCTCATCTTATTTGATCTATCTTGATCAAATCATCAACCTTCGATCCTCGGATATCAAATTTTCTCACGGATCAATCGGGATCGACCAATTAGGGTTTGATCGGGCATGAGAATTCTCGACTTTTGAACAAAAATAACTTTTTGGATAGAGATTGGTCATTATATCTTAGATACAACATCTTGACCTAATTTACGGATTCAAAACATCACGAGAGGTTCACGAAATTCATCGATCGTTTCGAAACATCGATGAAATTTCATACCGAGAAAAGTCAAACTTTGACTTTTGGTCAAATTTTTCAAAACAAAACTTTTTCCATCATCAAAATACTTCAAATGATCCATCATGATCATAAAAAATCAAAGAATTTGAAAAGTCAACAAAAAGTCAAAAGTTTTCATACTTAGAAATTTTTCTAAGTGTTGAAATTTCTTATTTTTCAAACTTCAAGCCATTTTTCTAGTTCAATTGGAATTTGAAAAACTCAAAACATGAAAGTTGTAGCTTGTGGAAAGATCTTTCCAAAATGTCCAAGAACTCTCAAATCCATGGAGTCTAGCTACACTTTTGAAATTGAAACATAAGGCTCCATGAAACTTGATTTTCAAAGATCAAAACATCAAATTATAGGTCATGTTTTCTTCATCTAGAAGCTTTCTAACCTTGCCAAGTGGATGGATGAACTGATAAATATCAATGAGAGGTGATAATTGAAAGGATTGGATCAAATTGTAAAAATTAGCACATGGTGAAAAAGGAAGTTTCCTTTTTGTGAAATTGTCTTCTTGCCTTAAGCTTTCTTTGAATCACAAGTGCCATGTACTTCTTGCCTAACATTTCAGAACCTCTTGCCTATAAATAGCTCACATTTCAAGCTCAATCCACACCAAAAACATTGCAAAATCCATGCTTTCCTTCCTTTCTTCAAATTCAAGTATCATAGTTCAAATTGCCAAACATTGCAATTTTCAAATTTAGCAAAACATGATATTCTTTTGTCTAACATGTCTAATGATCAATATGGAAATGTTTGAAATTTAAAATCAATCTAAACACTAAAAACCAGTTTTCAACTTTCATGCTCATGAACTTGTACAAGCGCCTAAGCAGAAATTGGATTTTGGTGGGCAATTGATGTTCTAATCACTCAAACATCATCACCATACCTCATGTACATGATCCAGATCAAGAACATCTAAGCATGTACTGATTCATCATTTCGGTTTCCATTTCAAGCTTGTGCAGGTGGACTTGTGTAGAACGATTGGAAGCAGTCAAGAGTCAGACCATCCACAAGCTTCCTTACATGCCGTTGGAGCTCACATGATCAAGAAACAACAACGGAAACACGTTTGCCCAGTCGATTCTCATTTTCCGGTATGAACGAACTTGGTTATCATGATTCTTTGATTCTTTTGACAAAAGCTCTTGGCCATTCTTTTCGCACCTAACGATCATTAACCCTCAACAAAATCAAACAATCATCAACACACATCATTTAATTTGATTTCTTGGTTTTAGGGTTCTTCGTTTTCGAGAAAGTAAAACATGATAGATTAAAATAAATGAAATTAACAAGCATATTCATGTTCGTTGTTCAAATCGAGCAAGATTGATTTTACATCATTCAATTTCATTGAGAAACGAATTTTTGGATCGGTTGTAGTCAAAACAAACCGAAGCTGGCGTGTTCTTGGTGTTCTTCATTTTAAAATTCAAATAATCCAATCCTTTTCAGCGCGTGTTTAATCCACTAAACAACTCAAGCGCGTTTGGCCCAGTGGTTGTATGCTTGCCTTTAAGTCTTTACGACCACGTGCCCACCTCATGGTCATGGGTTCAAAACCCATGAACCATTCTTTTTACAAACTTTCCATTTTTCATGTTTTTTTATCAAACTTTCACAATTTTTTTGACCAATCAAAACTTCTCATTTTGAGATGATTTTTAAACACTTGTCAATAAATACATCTATTTTGTGATAGTGCAAAATTTTTAGAAAAACTTTCATCGATTAAATTTTAATCGAGCCAAAAGCAGCGTTACGAACACTTTTCAAACCTCCTTAAAAGGTGAATTTTTCAAGTTTTCGACTTCGATTTTTTCAAAACTTTTCATAAATGAACCTCACATTTCAAAACATTTTCAAATCATTTTCAAAACATTTCATCAAACTTGCATCTTTTACCATGATCGATCCGATTTAAGCGATAAAGCGATTTCGTTTTTCTCTCGATTTCTCGATCGATCATGGGCCACCCTTATGGTGTAAGTCCCAATCCTTTATGTACATATTTAGTTTTACTTGTACATACTCAAATCATCATTGTTAATATTCAAACATAAACAAATTTCTTTCGTTTGTTTTCATTCGTTTGTTTATACAAATACCATTGGTTTGAAAGGAAGGTATTCCACAAGAAATTTCTTTCAAACCAATGGGCCTCCATCATGGTGTAAGTCCCATAACATTCTTTTATGTACATAATATTTCTTTGTACATATCAAACTTTTTCAAACACTTTTTACAAGTTTCATACATATATCTGAATACTTTTTATACTCAAATGCGGACAAACTTGATCGTTTGTTTTCACATCACTTGTGTATACTCAAACAAAATAGTCTTTTATACTATTTTCTTTGTACATACCAATACTTTTCATACAAAATTTCATCTGACATAACAGGATACCTTTTACAAATATTCAACACGATAAACTTGATCATTCATTTCCGTTTCATCTGTATAGACCTTGAATACCATTGGTATTGAAAGGAGCTTTTCTCACGTGAAACTTCTTTCAAATCAATGGGCCTCCTATAATGGTAAGTCCAACCTCCTATGTACATCCATCTTTATACGTACATAAAAACTCGTTCGTGTACATATTCATTTCCTTGTACACATTCAAACTTGAATAATCAAGTTACGCTTTTTTAAGCGTTAGTTTCCGAGACACTTGTTTATATTTCATAAACTTCGTAAATAAACATCATGCATTGTTTATATTTCCTTCATAAACTCCTGTGAATACATATCACACACACACACACACTTTATACAAGCGTCTAATATAACATAACAATTAGACTAATCAATAGGTTCCCGAGTTTAGCCTCGCTTGGGCTTCATACAAGATAACTCATCCCGATTGAGTTTAGCCTCCGCTTGGGCTTCATACAAACAATCCATCACCAGCATGGGCTAGCCTCCTTGGGCTTCATACAAGATATTTTATCTCAGCGAGTTTAGCCTTCTCTTGGGCTTTGTAAAAAACTCCTTGAGTTGACCTCCTCAGGCTTCATATAGACAAAAACTCCTCATTGAGTCGGCCTCCTCTTGGGCATCGTTCAAAAGAACTCCTCATTGAGTTTAGCCTTCTCTTGGGCTTCCAATACAAAGAATCCTGCCTAAGATAGAACCACGAAGGATGGTTTCCGGTGAAATCACTTTCAAATTCCCAGAGAGAGTAAAATCCCGGTGAAATTGCTCTTATTCAGAAAAGGATGGTTTCTCGGTGAAATCCTTTCAAGCCAAAAGCCACCATACCCTAGCTTCCTCTTGAGCTTCATACAAGGACCCTCGATGACCCTCGATGACCTCGGAATGCCTCCTCTTGGGCTAACAATACAAGGACCCACGGGCTTCTTAAAAGCATCCTTTAATCCATCAATTTCTCCTTGAGATTTAGACATCTATCATCTCTATGGAAGAAGTATCTCATCTATCACATCACATACAATCAAAAACTTTTCAAACTTTTAAACTATTTTCAAACAAAAACATCTCTTAATTGTAAGTGGTAGCGCTTACACTCAAACAAAACACCCAATACTTACAGTTAAAAGATTCAATCATCTTTTCAAACATCTTTCTTAAACATGTAAGTGGTAGCAGCTTGTACACTCAAGCAAAACACCTAATACTTACGATGAAAGATTTTAATCAATCAAACTTTTCAAAAATGTATGTGATGAAATAGATTAGATACATTTTCATTAAGATCATTTGCTCGACTTTCTCGACATCCTTTTGCTCATTGAGCGCAGGTCTCATCTTGAGCAAATTTCTATCTCCCTCAGACCAAACCAAACAAAACATAGAACCTGTAGATCCGAGCTACAAATGCTCGATTCCCACTAGGGGATATGTATGCGAAGATCCACGGATCTTTGCGAGCACAATAATAACAAACAGAATCCCACATAATCTCTGTTTCTTAAAATCCAAAGGAGAAACTTTCCCAATCATAGAAATAGCAATTAAAACACACAAACATATCAAACATATTCATATATAAAGGCGTAGATAACTACATATATTTAGGGTGCTCCATCTATTCCTTTATATAACAATCCCCTTACTCGAGAATCTCCCCGATGCGTTATGTCTAGTTTGCGCTGAGTAATTCATACCAATATCAATTGAGGGTATTTCGACTTTCCCCTTTTCATAATCATTAAATCATCTTTCTTGTGTTGAAAATAATAAAGCTTGATGCTCGCGGCATCTTTATAAACAAATCAAAAGATTTAAATCGTTAGTACGAGAAGATCCGAACTCGTTCGCATCCTCGGCGTCACCTTTATGACGGGAAAAATGGCGACTCTTTGGGGACTGTTGAAACTTTGATTTTTCAAAAAAGCAGCGTTACTACTGCCGAGCACCAAGCTTTTTTTTTTTTCAAAAGAAAAGAAAGGGGATAAGCTTTTCATATTTTGCATATATACATTTTTCTTTATTGTGTGTTTCGCGATTTCTTGATGGAAAGAAATCTAACCCGGATTTAAGAAACATTTTAAGATCTAGGTGGAGTATTAATCGTGAGCAGTTCAATGCTTTCGAGTTAATATTTCCAGCGAGTGGAGGTTGTCTTGAGGGTATTGTGTTTAGCAAGTAATTGCAATACGTATTTTTGAGGAACTTAAGAAGTGAGTTGTAGAACACATAAACCATCCGGCCATTAGGATGTAGTGCAGAGATTATTGGTGTAAGCCTAGGTAATTGTCATGCGATACTACGATCGGCGAGTTTCTCTTGAAAATATTATTGGACCATCAGTATTCAACAAATCCAAAAGAAGTGTTGAGCTGTATTATCGATAGAACCCGATTCACGGATGAATAAGCCCTTAGAACTTAACCCGTTGATTCTTATCGTTGGCTTCATGCTCGTGACTTGACGCTTGCCCGTGTGTATAACTACTAACCATGTTTCTTGCATTCATGCATTCATTCATTCATTCAAAACAAAAACTTCTTCATTTCTCTTTCCATTTCAAAGAATTTAGAGATTTTCTTTGTAAAATATTTTAGGTTAGAGTGATGGACGTCAGGAGGAAGATTCACCAAAAGATACGGTTTTAGGATTCACGGCGTAGGAAAGTTGAAAGAGTTAGCATCCTTGGTAGAAGATCCCTCGGTTTGAGCGCTATGGAACTCTTTTAACTCTTGACATACTTGTCGATGAAGGACTTCTCAAAACCGTTCAGTTCTACGATCCGTCTATCATTGTTTCACTTTCCACGATTATCGTTGATGCCTACTTTGGAAGAGTATCGCATATCCTAGGAATCTCGATGTCGGACAAAGTGCCTTTCAATGGTTTGGAAGCCATTCCCAAGTCACAAGTCATTGCAACAATGACTCATTTAAAAAATACGAGATAGACAAAAACCTAACTACAGAGGAAAACTCTTAGGACTAACTTCAAAGTTCCTAATGGAGAAGGCTCTCAGTTCTCTAAAATTAGTATGGTAGCCTTTGAAGCTATTTTAGCTTTACTCCTCTATGGATTGGTGTTGTTTCCCAACGTCCCAAATTTCGTTGATATCAACGCCATAAGGATCTTCGATTGGAAATCCGTTCCCACTGCTTGGTAACGTCTATTCATCATAGGAATCGTCGAGGCGGAACTATCGTGTGTTGTGTACCTCTGTTTTCAAATGGATTGTCTCACTGCCTAAATCTCCTATCTTCCGAAAACAAAGGCAGTGGCATTGGTCCGAGGACTCATGTCTCTTACAAGCGACGATATCCATTGGTATACCTTGGCAAACAATGAGATGGAAATCATTGAGAGCTGTGGAGAATTTGCCAGCGTACCTCTCATTGGTGAAGGAGGAATCAACTACAACCCATTCCTAGCGTCGGCTCGGATCGCAAATTACGGTAAACCTCCGGTTTCTGGTGAAAGCTACTTCATCATGAAGGAGAGGATTCCCAAGTTGAAGGCTAGGATGATTAAAGCTTGGCATCACATCCGAAAGAAAGGAAAAGGTAAGGCAAAATTGTGTAGCCATGAAACCTACACTTCTTGGATAAAGAAAAGAGCAAGGAATTTCGAATGCCTTACGCTTATGAGGATCCCATGTTCTCGATCGCTTCCAAATCGACAAATTTTCCGTTGGTGTGGGAGAATACCAAAGCCTTGACCAAGATAAGGTTTGAGAAAGAAGCTTTGGAAAGCAAATTCCTTAAGACTAACCTTGAGAAAATCAGAAGCAAGTCAAAGATCATGAAAAGCTCTTCCGGGATGAATGGCTCATGGAGAAAGATGAGAAGATTAGCGAGGAAGGATGCGCCATCCGAAATCGTCAAGAAAGGAAAGAAAGCTGAGGAAATGACAACCAGCAAGCCGCTCCCAAGCGAGTGGAAGAGTCATTAGCAAGCTAAAAGCGAGAAAGCCAACTAAAAGCTCACTATGGAAGGAAATCACGAGAAGGCTGCATCAAGCCTTTGGATCGTCATCCAGCGAAGACGTTTAATTAGTTTAATTTAGTTTGTAATTTTATCATTTATTTTATCATTTGTGTGAGCAATGCTCCAAAAAAAACAATTGTTGTAATCTTCCTTCATTAATCAATAAAATTTGTGTTTTCCATCCAAATATTTGCGGAAATATCTCGTTTAGTAAATTCTTTGGAAATTTCTTTTCTTTACAATCATATTCATGCATCATACTTTGCATTTAAGTCTATCATCTAGAGTCTAATCATTCACGGTTTGAGCTGTCATTTTCGAGATAGAAAAATTGTCAAGTACGTCGCGTCTTAGAGTTTCTCATTGCGTCCATGACCAACTCGAGCGTCGATACTAGATCAAAAGAAGAAAAGTAATGGAGAATTTTGAGCAAGAAAACGTTGAACTCCGTAGTACGGTAACTACACTACAAGAAGAAGTGGAGAGACTCATCTTTGGTCAACTCGCTTGCCACGGCGCAAAGTCAACAAAGCGACATCGGCGGTCAAAACCAAATAACAACGGAGGATACTACTACTCGGTTTGGTTTATCACGATCGATGGTTCACCTTTAAGCCGGAGGGCTATCCATGGGGAATGCCTTTTAACCGGCATTGGGTTCGCCAACCGACTTCTCAAACAACCTCGCTTGAAATACCTACTGCGACAAAGCTACGTTCACTCCACACGTGGAATAACTTTTCCAAGTAACAATGTCGGTTTCTCGACCGATCATGTTGAACTCGACTTCCGTAGTGCACACACCACGAGACGAAGAAGTTCATCACACTCCGGAAATAACCGAGCGCTCGTGGTTCAATGGAAATCTCGAGGAACAACTCCTCAAAATGCGACTTGAGATAAAAAGCGATTCAAGGAAAAATTGTTTGGGAAAAGCGCCCGGGATCTGTAGTCCCTCGTGTAAAATACTGCGAAATTCAAAATCCGGTTTTGAAAAGTACAAAGAAATTCTTGTCCTCGAGTCATCTTACAATGTATGCTAGGAAAATGTCTTACAATGAGGATCATCGGTTTGTTAATTCATTACTTCGGGATAGTCTCACCGGTGCCGCTTTGAAGTGGTACATGGGTTTAGAGCGACGCGAATATCAAACATTCAACGACTTAGGTAAAGCCTTCGTACAACAATACAAATTCAACTTGGATATGGCTCACGATAGGGATCAACTCCGCTCCATGTCTCAAAGGAAAAGAGACATTCAGGAATATCTTGAACGATGGAGGAATTGCTTGTCAACCCGCCCTTGGAAGAGAAGAGATGACTAAGGTATTCTTGAATACTCTAAACTCATTCTACTATGAAGATGATGCGCTAGCTCCCGGAGACTTCAAGCGAAATGGTAAGCATGGGAATGCGACTAGAAGAAGGGGTTCGGACGGGACGTCAACCAAGGAAGTAGGATCTTCTAGTAATACCAAGAAAGTTGGAACCGGTTTCCCAAGGAAAAAGAACATGGCGTAGGAATGGTATCCGAAACCACGTAAATGTCATTCAACAACGACGGTGTGCCATAGCACCCTCTGTCAACACAACTCCGGGGTGCTCCGCAATTTCAACAAAATCAACAAACTCAACACCTCGTCAAGGAGCTCGGTTTCACAACCAAAACCGTGCGCCTCGGGTCACTCGGTTCGACCCAATTCCATGACGTACGAGAACTTTACCTAAACATAGAAAGGAATCTAATACAGAACAAGGTTACCACCTCGGGTCCTGAAAAACTACCATGGTGGTACAAAGCGGCGTATCTTGCCCTTTTCACCAAGGGCACCGGGCCATGACCTTGAGCATTGCATAGCATTGAAGGCGAGAGATTAGTGAAGGCTAATCTTCTTTCCTTCATAAACACAAGTCCGAATGTGCAAGCCAATCCACTTCCATCATAGTGGACACTCGGTGAATCTAATGCTAAGGAATACGAGACAGTACCTTGTCACGGATGTAAACTTAGTCAAAGGAAACTTGGTGCATCTCCATGAAGCATCTCTGATGAGTACCTTCACTAAGCATGATTATGCGACTTGCTATATCACTCCAAGAATATCCATGGATGTCCCACCATAGGCGAGATATTCAACATTTGTTGAACATGATTGGTTTCAAATTTCTGAGAAATAGAGATGACCATGACGTAAATACAATAGGGCATTTTCATGAGCTTTTAGTCTCGGATATCAACTCGGAAAATCCGATAGCGTTGTGATCCCTTGTTTCAACATGCCCGAGCATGTGGAGATCGCGTGCGGTGGTTCCAACATTCCAACATCTCCTTTGGTGATTTGCCCACAGGTCTGTTCCGTGCAGTTCTACGGAGCAATTCCTTACCGGTACAATGCAACCTTGATAGAGGATGGGAAGGAGAAACCCAGTACTACTTCATTAATGTCAATATATTGATCGGACGGTGCAGCGAAGTGGGCAGTACGCGCTCCATTACCACCAAAATCGCCTTGACTCACATTGTTAAACAAAACCAAGTTAACATATCTTAGGATCACGCACGATTCCCATTGTTAACCCAAATACAAACATTGGTTCTCTTGATGGAACCAACATCAACTCGAACTTTGACGAGATCTTGAAACTAATCAAGAAGGCGAATATCGAGTCGTAGACCAATTGATGAGACTCTTCAAAAATTTCAATCATCTTTACTCCTTAACTCGAAGCTCACCGAGAAGCTTTGATGAGAGTACTAGACCAGGCTTATGTGATCACGATGTGACTACGAGACCAATTTGGAGGATCGTCTCCAACATAACACCGCAATAATCGAGTTTTGTGACGAAGAACTTGGGAAGAAGGAAAGATCACAACGGCCTTGCATCTCGATGATTTGCGGTCGATTCCCTATCAATGTATTGGTGGATACAGTTCGTCTTTAAGCGTAATGCCAAAAGCGGCTCGCTCGTTTAGCTTACAAAGGCATAATGAAGTTCAGCGACATCATAGTAAGAGCTTTCGATGGATCGAGAAAGTCGGTTATTGGGAAGTTGATCTCCCAATGACAATTGGCCCTCACACTTTCAAAATCGTTCCAAGTCATGGACGTACCGGTGCGTATAGTTGCTTGCTAGAAGACCTTGGATCCACGATCGAGGCGATAACTTCTCATCGAAATTAAAATTCACGATAAATGGAAAGTTGGTGACCATCGGTGAACAAGCTTTACTTGTAAGTCATCTATCGATTTTCCTTCATCACGCCAATGACATTGAGCGCCGCATCTCCCGGAAAATCCGTTAGAAGATGAATCTACTAAAAGCAGATCATCTATCTTCATATAAAGCGGCACAAATGGTGAAAGATGGCAATACTCGAGGATGGGACAAGTTATCAAACACATCAGAATGAAACAAAAGCGGACTCGGGTTCACACCGTATCCTCCAAAGAAAAGCAGAAAGATGAAACACTTTCCCGATCAAGGGTATTTCATAGTGGGGTTTCTTAAACCTGTTCGCAAGAGGTTAATGTTGTAACCATTGAAGAGGATGAAGATGATCCATCAATTTGAAGAATGGAGCACTTATTTGAATATACAGTATGTGTCTCGAGAGGAATCATATGCACCGGTGATCAATTCAAAGACATGTCCTGCTGACAACATGAAAATCCACAGATCCTGTGAAGTTTGGGATACCTTGGAGAACCAAGTGGCAAATACGACTACATGGTGAAATACTCTGCTGTGACTCAAAATCCGGATCGAAGATATCGCCCACGGGATGGGGTGATGACTTTGACTACCCTAGTCAATCGGAAGGAATACTCGTCTTCTCAAACTAATCAACGGATCGAGGTCCCAAATGAAGATCTACTGTTTCAACTGCGTGGATTTCACCAAGCGGATCTGGTTACCACTACATCAACATGATCACTTTGAAGATCAAGAGTATGATTCGGGATACGATCGGAAAGTGTCCGACAGCGGTCTCTTCACTCCAGTGGAAGGAACATCCCAGTATTCAACACAAGATCAACAGGAAGTACAAAGGCTATCTCTCACTTCCGATCGTAAATCAAAGATCGCTTTAGCAACACCAAAGGCAAGGCCATCGTCCGAGTCTTCAAAGCTTGCTCAGCCAGCAATCAAAGTTTACTCGAGGTTAAACCAAGCGGAACCCGAGCCTCGACTTCCAGGTTCGTCACTATGGAAACTGTTGAAGTTAGGACTAATGTTCATAGCTCTAAGTAGTTTATCTTTGCTTTTGTTTTGAACTCTCGCTTAGCCCAAGCGAAGAGATGTTTTATAGGGTTTAGCTTTTAAATAATTTCTCTTTGTCTTGCCCAGACAAATGAGTTTGTATTTTAGGGCCCTGTTCATATTGTGAAACATAAATAAAATCGTTGTTTTGTTTCCACACTCTTGTTTATTTTCATTTTACCCTTTAGAAATGATAATCCTAAAACATAATAATCTTCAAAAAAAAATCATAATAAAAATTAATCTAAACACTTTCACAAAAAAAAAATGATAAAACTTTTTTTAATCAAACATAAATCAAAAATGCGATTAAACAAATGGACAAATCCATTGAAAGCGATAACTCTCTTTCTCTCAACTTTGAAATTCCACAATGAATTATTTGAAGAAGTTGAAGAAGAGATCCGGATAAAATTTCTAATTGCTAAAGCACGAGGAAAGGATCATTCAACCTCACAAAGAACCTCTAAAGCAATTAACTTGGGTTACGAGGAAGATCAAAAGTAAATATCGGAGCTTCACTCAGCAGCAGTGTCAAAGGCAGCGATAAGTCTTCTCAAAGAATACGTTGATGTGTTTGCTTGGTCCTACCGAGGACATGCGGGTTTGGATACCGACATCGTGGAGCATCACTTGCCGTTAAGACCAGAATGTCGCCGATTAAGCAAAAGCGAGAGAGTTCATCACGAAATGGTGAGAAAATTAAAGGAAGTTCAAAAACATTGATTCTGGTTTCCTTGTCACTTGAATATCCTCAATGGCTAGCCAACATAGTACACATCTCAAGAAAGAGGAAAGTCGGATATGTGTTGACTCGGGATCGAACAAAGCTAGTCAAAAGAGCGATTTCCCACTTCGCATATCGACATGCTAGTGGATAGTCTTGCCAAATTCAACGTCTTTTCCTTCATGGATGGTTTCTCTGTTATAATCGGATCAGAATGGCTCCGAAGACATGGAAGACATCTTTCATCACGCCATGGGGCACTTTTGCTACAAGGTAATGCCATTTGGATTAAAGAATGCGGCGCAACTTACGGAGGGCAATGACTACTCTCTTTCATGATATGATGCACAAAGAGATCGAGGTCGTGGACGACATGATAGCAAAGTCGACCGAAGAAGAACATATAGACTATCTCTTAAAGTTGTTTCAACGACTAAGGAAGTTTCGACTCACTTTGAATCTAACAAATGCACCTTTGGGGTAAGATCGGGAAAACTCCTAGGTTTCATCGTCGGTCAAAGAGGAATTGAAGTACGACAAAGTCAAGGCTATTAGAAATGCCTACACCACGTACGAAAAAGCAAGTAAGGATTTCTTGGACGATTAAACTATATCGATTCATCTCTCGGATATTTGCTACTTGTGGGCGATATTCAAACTTCTACATAAGATCAAAGGTTGTGTGGACGATTGCCAAAAAGCATTGACGATATCAAAGAATACTGTCAAAACCACCAATCTGATCCCTCGGTGGAAGGAAGACCATTGATCATATACCTTACCGTACTAGAAGAATCCATGGGCTGCGTGCTTGGACAACAAGGCAAGAAACGGTAGAAGGAGCATGCCATCTACTACGAGTAAGAAGTTCACGGAGCGTGAAACTGTTACTCCATGCTCGAGAAAACATGTTGTGCTTTGGTATGGGCTTCACGTCTTCGCCATACATGATCAATCACACGACTTGGTTAATTTCCAAAATGGATCAATCAAGTACGTTTTTGAAAAGCACCGCATGCTTAGGGGAGAATATCGATGGCAAATGCTATTATCACGAATATGACATCCATCCGGTGCCCGAGCGGTTAAAGGAAGCATTCTCGCGATCACTTGGCTTATCAACCACTCACGAATACCAATCTCTCAAGTTTGACTTCCAGACGAGGATGTTATGTACTTAAAGATGAAAGATTGTGACGAACCACTACTCGGAGAAGGACGGATCGAGAATCGAGATGGGGCCTAGTCTTGATGGAGCGTAAATGTTTTGGCAATGGAATTGGGCGATCATCATTACTCAGGGTTCTCATATCCGTTTTCATGATTGCTATTTGATTGCACCAACAACATAGCGAGAATATGAAGCATGCATCATGGGTATCGAAGAAGCCATCGACTTGAGGATCAAGATCCTTGATATATATGGAGATTCACCCTCGTGATCAATCAAATTAAAGACAAGTATGAAACTCATCATCTTGGTCTAATTCCTTCTGAGATTATGCGAAGGCGGTTGTTGACTTTCTTCAACAAGTTGAGCGCATCATATCCCTCGAGATCAAAATCGGATGGCGAGCGCCTTGGCTACTCTATCTTCCATGTTCAAAGTCAATGATTGGAATGATATGCCTAGAATTGCATCGGCATTGAAAGACCTGCGTATGTGTTTACAGCGAAGGTCTTGACGATAACCGTGGTTTCACGACATCAAGCGTTTCCTTCAAACAAAGTACCCTCGGGGCATCGTACAAGGATAAGAAAACTAAGGAGGCTTTCGAGAATTTCTTCCTCAATGAAGATGTTCTATACAAAAGAAACTTCGACATGGTTACGCTCGGATGCGTCGACAGGACAAAGAAAACACGATCATCCATGGTATGAAGGATCCTTTGGAACCCATTCAAATGGGCATGCAATGTCCGGAAAATCTTGAGAGCGAGGATACTATTGGATAACGATGGAATCGATTGCTGCAAACACGTTAAAGATGTCACAAGTGCGGATCTCTGAGATAAGATCCATGTGCCCGACTCTACTCAATTCTCTCCTCTTGTGGCGTTCTCCATGTGGGGCATTGACATGATTGGAATGATTGAACCAAAGCGTCCAACGGACATCGCTATTCTAGTGGCTATTGATTACTTCACCAAATGGGTCGAGAGAGTCTTCTCCGTAGCGTCACAAGACAAGTGGTTGTGAGGTTCATCAAACAACCTCATTTGCCGATATGAATTCCAAGCAAGATCATTACGACAATGGATCAAACTTGAACAACAAAATGATGAAAGAAGCGTGTGAGGAATTCAAGATTCGAGCATCATAACTCGTCTCCTTACCGGCCAAAGATGAGCAGTGAAGCGCCAACAAGAACATCAAAAGATCGTCGAGAAAATGGTCATCACTTACAAAGGCGGCGAAATCTGCCATTTGCTCGCATGGGTATCGTACCTCGATGCGCACTTCAACAGGGCAACTCCTTTTCTCTAGTATCTGACATGGGCGGTGCTCCCGTAGAAGTTGAGATCCCATCAATGAGGTTCTCATGGAAACAAATATATACTATGAATGGTGTCAAAGCGGATCGACCAATTGAACTTAATTGAAGAAAAGCGCTACCCGCTCGTGTCACGGACAACTCTATCAAGAAGAATGAAGCTTTCGAACAAAAGGTCCGACCTCGTGAATTCCGAGCGACCTCGTGCTAAAAAGATGTCTTTTCAAAGCAGATTCTGAGGCAAATGGACTCCTAATTACGAAGGCCCATACATCGTCAAAAGCTTCTCTGGCGGTGCTATGACTCTCACAACCAGGCGATGAACTCCGTATCTGTGAATCTTGTGCCGATCAAAAATATTTTGTCTAAAAACAAAAGAACAGCTCGGTAAGTCGAAAACCGAAAAGGCGGCTTAGGCAAAATAGCGTCTCGGTGGATTGAAAACACGAAGCGATCCAGGCAAAAATAGAGACAATAAGCAATTATCACGATAGATCGAAAACACGAAAAGGCGATCTAGGCAAAAACAAGGATACAAAATGACAAAGTACTGCGATCGGTCTATATTTTGTCCATGAAGAATCTTCCATCAACGGATCTTCAATCAACTCTTAAAACAAAAACACGAGTTGGAATTCAAAGTTGTTAGGGATAGTAGCGGTTATTTGCTTTCAATGTAGCCTTTTCCCAATAAATTATCATTTCCAACTTTTGTAAATAGTTCATGGAATCACGCCTTTGGTGATTACCATTCTATCAATAAATTTGAGCCTTGTGCCTTTTGTTTGCAATTCCTACTTTATTACATTTTGCAAAATAACGCTTTTATTGTGAAAATCACTTTTGAAACTAAAATGTTTTAAATGAATTTTTACTTCAAAATTTTGAAACAAAAGCAAAATTCTCCTTTGAAACTATGAACACGGAAATAACTAACAGTTTCTCCATGAGTGTTTGATCTCGAAGGATAACATGCTTCTACTGTTGATCTTCTCCTCATCAGAAATCATCAAGGACGGTATTCTTATCCAAAAAGAATCGACCAAGTTGCCAATAAATACCTTTCGGAAAGTTTAAAACATGCAACTCAAATTCTTCATTAGTGAATATACGCACCATTCTTGCAATTTTCACCAAGTATTTGTTCGACGTGGCGGTCCTTTTCCCAAATATCTCTTTAGTGTCTTTGTCAAGTATTGTTAGCATGCATATAACATTCATGACATTCATACATAATAGCATCATTCATTGCATTTTGCATCTCTCAAAATGTTTGCTTCAAATCTTGGTATAAATCATACTTACTCATACAGTACAAGTCATTCGATGAGAATATCTCCAAGCAGAAAAGATACTTTTTCTTTTTTCCAGCAGATATTCCCAAGCGAGAAGGATATGTCTTCCTTTTTCCCGGCAAAGTCCCCAAGAGAGAAATACATTTTCTTCTCTCTATCACATTCGCCGGTGAGATTATCCCTCGTTGGGAACAATGTCTTGATTAACTTCTCTTTCGGTTCATTCCTGGATAGAACTTTGTCACATTATTCACAAAGGCGAATCTGCAACAACTCATTTCTCAAGATTTACCTTGTTATAGTTATCACTTCACGATAATTGGTAACATCTTGAAATTCATTACCATAAACTATCACAGGTGATAATTGGTAATATCATTTTCCTTACCTAAACATTGTCACAAAGGCGTGAAGGTAATCTTTTGTTCCCAAAGCGAAACAAATGTTCACATATTTTGTGAATCAATCTTTCCCCAACAGGGACGTATTCACAAATTTCCTTCAACATGTCATTTCTTTGATATCCTTTGGGTAAAACTTTTTAATCATTTTCATCATCCGCATCTTTTGGTATCTTAGGTCCAAATTTTGCGTGATACGATATTTAAGTCTCTTTACACCTATCAAAGCGAAGATATTCATCTTCATCTTTCAGGTTAAAGAAACTTAAATAGAGACATCTGTCATACCCCAAATTTTGACCTAATATACCACCTTACATTTGCATCATTGCATAACTAGCGATTCGAAACGACATGTCGGGTATAACATTCACGAGGTCAAAATTAGGGTTTCATCGATTTTCATCGATTCAAGAGCTAACCAATTAGGGTTTGAGATTTTCTCATCTTATTTGATCTATCTTGATCAAATCATCAACCTTCAATCCTCGGATATCAAATTTTCTCCTGATCAATCGAGGATCGACCAATTAGGGTTTTGATCGGGCATGAGAATTCTCGACTTTTTAAGAAATGACTTTTTGGATAGAGATTGGTCATTATATCTTAGATACAACATCTTGACCTAATTTACGGATTCAAAACATCACAGAGGTTCTGAAATTCATCGATCGTTTTCGAAACATCGATGAAATTTCATCACCTGAAAAGTCAAACTTTGACTTTTGGTCAAATTTTCAAAACAAAACTTTTCCATCATCAAAATACTTCAAATGATCCATCATGATCATAAAAAATCAAGAATTTGAAAAAGTCAACAAAAGTCAAAGTTTTCATACTTAGAAATTTTTCTAAGTGTTGAAATTTCTTATTTTTCAAACTTCAAGCCATTTTTCACCTAGTTCAATTGGAATTTGAAAAACTCAAAACATGAAAGTTGTAGCTTGTGGAAGAATCTTTCCAAAATGTCCAGAACTCTCAAATCCATGGAGTCTAGCTATACTTTTGAAATTGAAACATAAGGCTCCATGAAACTTGATTTTCAAAGATCAAAACATCAAATTATAGGTCATTTTGTGTTTTCTTCATCTAGAAGCTTTCTAACCTTGCCAAGTGGATGGATGAACTGATAAATATCAATGAGAGGTGATAATTGAGAGGATTGGATCAAATGTAAAATTAGCACATGGTGAAAAAGTTTCCTTTTGGTAAAATCTTTCTTGCCCTTAAGCTTTCTTTGAATCCAAAATGTGTACTTCTTGCCTAACATTTGAACTGTTGCCTATAAATAGCTCACATTTCAAGCCTCAATCCACACCAAAACATTGCAAAATCATGCTTTCCTTCCACTTTCTTCAAATTCAAGTATCATAGTTCAAATTGCCAAACATTGCAATTTTAAATTTAACAAGAACATGATATTCTTTGTGTCTAACACATCTAATGATCAATATGGAAATGTTTGAAATTTAAAATCAACTAAAACACTAAAAACCAGTTTTCACTTTCATGCTCATGAACTTCAAAGCGCCTAAAGATCGAATTTGGATTTGGTTGGATCAATTGATGTTCTAATCACTCAAACATCATCACCATACCTCATGTACATGATCCAGATCAAGAACATCTAAGCGTAACACAATTTTATCATTTTCGGTTTCCATTTCAAGCTTGTGCGGTGGACTTGTGTAGAAATTGACTTGATCCAGAGGCAGAGACCATCCTCGCTTCCTTACAGGCCGTTGGAGCTCACATGATCGAAAACAACTGGAACAAACTCTGTTTGCCGATTCGATTCTCATTTTCAGTATGAACACGAACTTGGTTATCATGATTCTTTGATTCTTTTGACAAAAGCTCTTGGCCATTCTCTTTACGCACTAACGATCATTAACCCTCAATAAAATCAAACAATCATCAACATACATCATTTAATTTGATTTTCTTGGTTTAGGGTTCTTAGTTTTTCGAAAATAAAACATGATAGATTAAAAATAAATAATTAACAAACGCCATCGTGTTCGTTGTTCAAATCGAGCAAGATTGATTTTACATCATTCAATTTCATGGAGAAAGAAAGATTTTGGATGGTTTGGCGAAAATCAAAACACGAACCAGGCTGTGGCGTTCTTGGTGTTCTTCATTTTAAAAATTCAAATAATCAATCCTTTTCAACGCGTGTTTTAATCCACTAAACACCTAAATTTGGCCCGATGGTTGTGTGCTTGCCTTTAAGTCTTTCGACCGTGCCCCACCTCATGGTCATGGGTTCAAAACCCACCAAGACCATTCTTTTTTTACAAACTTTCCATTTTTTCATGTTTTTATCAAACTTTCACAATTTTTTGACCAATCAAAACTTCTCATTTGAGATGATTTTTTAAACACTTGTCAATAAATACATCTATTTTGTGATAGTGCAAAAATTTTCGAAAAAACTTTCATCGATTAATTTTTCGAGCCAAAAGCAGCGTTCGAACACTTTTCAAACCTCCTTAAAGGTGAATTTTTCAAGTTTTCGACTTCGATTTTTCAAAACTTTCATAAATGACCTACCCATTTCAAAACATTTTCAAATCATTTTCAAAACATTTCATCAAACTTGCATCTTTTACCATGATCAATCCGATTTAAAAGCGATAAAAGCGATTTCGTTTTCTCTCGAATTTCGATCGATCATGGGCCACCCTTATGGTGTAAGTCCCAATCCTTTATGTACATATTTAGTTTTACTTGTACATACTCAAATCATCATTGTTAATATTCAAACATAAACAAATTTCTTTCGTTTGTTTCATTCGTTTGTTTATACACCGAACCATTGGTATTAAAGGAAGATTATTCCACATTTCTTTTAAACCAATGGGCCTCCATCATGGTGTAAGTCCCATAACATTCTTTTATGTACATAATATTTCTTTGTACATATCAAACTTTTCAAACACTTACAAAGTTTCATACGTACATATCTGAGATACTTTTTATACTCAAATGCGGACAAACTTGATCGTTTGTTTCACATCACTTGTGTATACTCAAACAAAATATTCATTATGCATATTTTCTTTGTACATACCAAATACTTTTCATACAAAATTTTCATACATGCATAACAGATACCTTTTACAAATATTCAACTGAGATAAACTTGATCATTCGTTTCGTTTCATCGTATAATAGCGAATACCATTGGTATTGAAAGGAGCATTATTCACTGAAGCTTCTTTCAAATCAATGGGCCTCCCTATGGTGTAAGTCCCAACCCTCCTATGTACATCCATCTTTCTCTGTACATAAAACTCGTTCGTGTACATATTCATTTCCTTGTACACATTCAAACTTAAATAATCAAGTTCGCTTGTTTTAAGCGTTCGTTTCACAGACACTTGTTTATATTTCATAAACTTCGTAAATAAACATCATGCATTGTTTATATTTCCTTCATAAACTCTGTGAATACATATCACACACACACACACACTGTTTATACAAGCGTCTAATATAACATAACAATTAGACTAATCAATAGGTTCCCGAGTTTAGCCTCCGCTTGGGCTTCATACAAGATAACTCATCCCGATTGAGTTTAGCCTCCGCTTGGGCTTCATACAAGACAATCCATCACCAGCATGGGCTAGCCTCCCTTGGGCTTCGATATTTTATCTCCAACAGTTTAGCCTTCTCTTGGGCTTTGTACAAAGAAACTCTCCCATGAGAGTTAGCCTCGCTTAGGCTTCATATAAGACAACACTCCCTGTTGAGTCGGCCTCCTCTTGGGCTTCGTTCAAAAGAACTCCTCATTGAGTTTAGCCTTCTCTTGGGCATCATACAATGAAAGGGCAATCTCTTAACAGACCTCTATTGGGCTTCAATACAAAAATCACCACGCTAAGATAGAACCACGAAGGATGGTTTCCGGTGAAATCACTTTCAAATTCCCGGAGAGTAAAATTTCCGGTGAAATTGCTCTTATTCGAAAAGGATGGTTTCTCGGTGAAATCCTTTCAAGCCAAAGCCAGCCATACCTATAGCTTCCTCTTGAGCTTCATACAAGGACCCTCGATGACCCTCGGAATGCCTCCTCTTGGGCTAACAATACAAGGACCCATGGGCTTCTTAAAGCATCCCTTTAATCCAATCAATTTCTCCTTGAGATTTAGACATCTATCATCTCTATGGAAGAAGTATCTCATCTATCACATCACATACAATCAAAAACTTTTCAAACTTTTTAAATTCTTTTCAAACAAAAACATCTCTTAATTGTAAGTGGTAGCAGCTTGTACACTCAAGCAAAACACCCAATACTTACAGTTAAAAGATTCAATCATCTTTTCAAACATCTTTCTTAAACATGTAAGTGGTAGCGCTTGTACACTCAAGCAAAACACCTAATACTTACGATGAAAGATTTTATCAATCAAACTTTTCAAAAATGTATGTGATGAAATAGATTAGATACATTTTCATTAAGATGACATTTATGCATCTCTTACTAACATCCGTTGCTTTCCACTAGCATAAGTGGGAACTACGATTGCTCGACTTTCTCAACATCCTTTGAGAATACGTAGGCACAAGGTCTCATCCTTGCCGAGCAAATTTCTATCTCTCGGACCAAACAAACCATAGAACCACAGTAGATCCGAGCTACAAATGCTCGATTCCCACTGGGGATATGTATGCGAAGATCCAGGATCTTTGCGAGCACAATAATAACAAACACTAGAATCCCACATAATCTCATTCTTAAAATCCAAAGAAAACTTTCCCAATCATAGAAATAGCAATTAAAACACACAAACATATCAAACATATTCATATATAAAAGCGTAGATAACTACATATATTTAGGGTGCTCCATCTATTCCTTTATATAACAATCCCCTTACTCGAGAATCTCCCCGATGCGTTATGTCTAGTTTGCGCTGAGTCGTTTCGCATACCAATATCAATTGAGGGTATTTCACTTTCCCCTTTTCATAATCATTAAATCATCTTTCTTGTGTTGAAAATAATAAAGCTTGATGCTCGCGGCATCTTTATAAACAAATCAAAGATTTAAATCGTTGCGTGCCGGAAGATCCGAACTCACGTTCGCATCCTCGGTAGCGTCACCTTTCTTGAACACGTGCCTTTTTACCGTGACCTGGAGGTGAAGATGATTGAACACTTAAAGGTACACACGGAAATTGCTTTTCATTTGTTGGTGATGATGCGGGGAATGGGCTTCTGGATGCCATTTAAGTTGGAGATTTCTTTGGGGTACATGGAGTGATGCAGCTGGACTTCGAGAATGTCAAATGCAGACATGGGAGGTGAGTCGGGAGATACATTTTATGGAATGATGGAATCAATCTTTGGGAGGCTGAGCCGTGCAGCTAGGCTACCGTAGTGTTCTGAGTGAAGGGAGACACGGAGATGGGCTTAGATGCCATGGGAGGTGGAAATGCGTTAGACTTAGATTGCACGGCTCTTTGAATGAGATTATTGGTTTGTATTGGTTTTCTTAACCAAATATGCAACGATACGAAAGTGGAGAGATGTCGATAAATAATTGGAATGGGCTTAAGATGCCATCAAAACCTTGTGGAAGTAAATGCACCTTGAGACCACATAGTTCTTGTTGATATTAAAGAGAGAGTTAGAATACATCTTCGTCTTGATTACTACGAGGACGTAGTCGGCAAAATATGGATAACATCCACAATTTGTGCTTGGGTATTGATCCAATGCACGATGTCGGAGGATAACGTGATCGTTAGGATAGGGTTCCGTCGGCGGTGTTAATCCTGGATCATTACATTGGAGAACAACGTGGTAGATGGGTTTCCGTCTGGTTTTATGATTGTTAATCACGGATTGTTTATGGGAGGACAAGGCGGTCTTCCGGATAGGGTTTCCGTCACGGCAGGGCATTAATCTGGACTTGTTGTCGGAAGGCAACTTGAAGCGTCGTTTAGATGGTTTCCATCGGCGGGCATTAATCTGGACATTTGTTTCAAAGTGATTTTCACTATTTTAGGAAAAACAAAGAAACTTTGATAGAATATCGTTAGTCTTATCGCAGATTATGATGCGACCAATGTATGAATGACATATGCAATTGGAACTTTTAGTGATAATGTTGAATGATAGATGTTGTGGTATTTCAAAACATATCCATCTTGAAGAAGATGTGGATGCTCTTCCTTGAGGGTTCACGGCATGGGATGGCCCGGTTGGGGCCGTGAGAAGAAAGATAACCTTGTTTCTCCGTGCATTATCGACCAATCTTGAGCCTAGATATTGTTGAGGATGGTGAGATCGAGGCAATACGCTGCCGGGATCTTGTGCATAGACCTTCTTGGGGAAAGATTAGGGAGGCGCTATTGGGGATCTTCGTAGATCCTATTTGGAGGCATTGATAGTTAAGGAGACGGGTTGAAGGATGGGCCATTCGAAATCTCGGTGGGAATAAAAGATGTAGGTTTCCTCAGATGCACTATCGACCATGTTTCAGAATCTGGATACTTTAACTGTAGGGAGGTGATGATTCTTTGAGAGAGATATTTTCTTTGGGGATAAATACCTGGCGGTGATGAATCGTTACTGGCAGGCCCGATGTAACATGGTTTAGTTGAGTGGAATCCTTTGCTCGGGGACTAACGATGGAGCACGAAAGGTCTAGACTAGTAAGGAGAAATGTGTACTCCGTTGGGAAATTTTGTGGTGACATCTACGTGGGGATTGTGCTGCGGGGGGCGTGTTGGTGACTTTCGTCGTCATCTCAATTCTTGGAGCACGTAGTAATTATCCTTGTTCGTTCACTTTTTAGCATGTTTGTAAATAAATTTTATTGTCGAGATGCATATAATCATTCAAAGAAACTTTGGACTTTATGCAAACAACAAATAGTGAAAATTGTAAAGGAACTTGTATCAATTTGAGTATGGCCAAATAGTTTGTACACAAGAAAAGTAAAAGCTATCTGCGAAACTGTGACACCCCAAATTAATTAAAGTATTAAATAATTAGGAATTTAATTATTAATTTAATTAAAGGCTTAATTAATAATATTTTGGATTAAATGGATTTATTAATTATTTAATTAAAAGGAAGGTTGAGGTATATAAGGTTGAATTGGAGGTGTGTGGAGTAAAAATCTACTAAATAATAACTAATTTATTTCTATTATTTGGCAAATAAAAGGAATAAATAAAGGAATAAAAGGAAAAGAATGATTGAGAAAAAGGAAATAAGGGTTTGCATTCAGCGAGAGAGTTGGAAAAGAGAAGGAAAAGAGGAGAAAAGCCAATTCGTCAGACGAAGATTCATCGTGAGAATGAGGGGGATTGAATCGGTTTTATGCCTTATGGGTTTCATGATCATTATAACAAATCAATCGTTAGGAATCTCGAATTAAGATAATTGAATATGCTAATGTCATAATCCGGCGTAAAACGTAATTGGACTGTTATGAATCATCACTCTATGTATAATGAATATAGGTTAATTAGAAACCAATTATGTGATCAATTAGATGTAATAATCGATAAAATAGCTACATTTTGTGATGATGTGTTGTTTGGTGAGGATTAACATTGATGGGGAATTACGTGCTTGATGGTGGCCGAGTTTTGGTGAAAATTAACTTGTATTGGTCGACACAAGAGGATATGCATCGATACAAGTTGTGGAATTTTAGAAAACATAGAGTTGGAAAAGCCATGCATCGACACAAGTGGTCATGCACATCGATTCATAAGTTTGAAAACAAAGTTGGTCGATGCAAAGGGATTATGGATTGATGCAAGAGGGTTGTGCATCGACACATAATTCATGTAATGACACATCTTGAACAAAATTTAAAAATGCGGAAAATAAGCGGTATGCATCGATGCATAGCTGAATAGAATCGATGCAAGCTAATTTTGGGTCGATGCATAGCATTTTGAATCGATACATACTGTATTGGAATGAAGAGATTTTCCTGAAAAATGATTTTTATCATAACTTTTGAACCGTAACTCCGATTTAGGCATAGTTGGTATCGTTGGAAAGCTTAGGATGAGTACTATCTAATAATAATACTTTCAAAATCAATAATTGAAATCTGGAAGGAATAATATAATTGTCGTAGTAATGATACATTGTAATTTCGTGGTTATTCTTTGCGTATCCTTGCTGTTTGTTAATTCTATGTATTGAGATTAACATGATGTTCATGATTTCATTGCTGGCATGTGTTATCGTTGCTGTATTGATCATGGATGAAATAATGATGTATGTTCATACTATGTATTTGAATGGTTGCATGCTTCTGATGTGCATGCATAAGCATTGTTTATGGTTCATTCCCATTGTGCGGAATTGAGCTTGCAGGGCCAATAGACTTACCTAATGTACATAGGTAGTGAAGCTAGATTCTTGACCCGGTGATATATGGGCGAATCATTTGATTGACGTTGTTTTCCGAAGTGTAAGCGGAACAGGGTGTGAACTCGGTTCACGATTGGTACCACATGCATTGAGTATGCGTTGCATATGTATTGGAATATGTTAGGATGAATTCCAGTGTTCTAATTGCATCTATTTGCTGCTGTGTGTATAAATGAACGTGTGAATTGGGTTTGTTTAATCATATGCTAATGCTATTAATGAGGGTGAATAATGAATTGGTTGTTTTATTGTTTTGAGAAATGCATAATGCATCTTAATTTTGATGAAATCTCACCTTACTTTAATGATTTCAGTTAAAGTGATTAAATGCTTTGGAGATTGGTGAGGATAACTTTTAGAGTTGTGCTTTCGTGGTTATTCCACGTGTCGGTGTCATGCTCTAGTAGTTGTAACCTTGAGGGGAGCGATTGATTGGATTTCATGGATTTAAATCATTTGTTTTAGTTATGTTTTTTTTTATGTTTTGGAACAATCATTGGTGATGTATTAGGGTTTATGTTACTTTTCCATTTTAAACATAATTCATTGGTTTTATTTGTCGTTCTTCAATTAAAGAGACATGATTCTTGTTTTAGATATTTGAATTAATAAAATTGTGGCGCCTCTTATTTTGTGATTATAACTCGATTAATTATATAAATCGCGGGTAAATTAGAAGGGGTATTCTGGCAATCTCGTTAAGTTCAACTATGCTAGTACCCATATATTTAGACAATCTCATCTCCTTCTGTCGGTAGAAAGTGAGTGAATTGATTTTTCCATTTGAATCTTGAATGCGATAGTAGTGCGTGATGAGTGATCTAGTCGAGACATAGTCGTGCGGCTTAAATCCTAACTTTTCCTAGGCGCCCTTTCGGGTTTCGGTCTAGGGATAGCCTTTTTGCCCACCACCTGCGGTTTTTAGAGCTTCAGGGTGTACATGTTTATATATCCTTAACTTTTCCGAACCTTTTGGTTCGCCGGGATATATTTTTGCCTAGGTCGGTCGACCTAGCGGGTCTCTTTATCGTAGTATTTTTTGACTATGTCTGCGTTCACGAGGTGGGGAAGTCTTCACCATCCATGGTGCTAAGTATCATAGCTCCAAGGAAACATCTTGACTACTAAACGGTCCCTCGTGGGTGGGAGTCCATTGCCCACAGGATCACCTTGTGGAATAATGATGCGCTTGACTACTAAATCACCGACTTGATAGACCCGGTGCTTGACTCTCTTGTTAAATGCTTTGATCATTCGTTTCTGATAGATCTATCCATGGCAGATGGATGCGAGTCGTTTTTCATCAATCAAGTTAATCTTGTCAAGGCGAGTCTGGATGCAATCGTCTTCCTAGCTCTGCGTCTTGGAGGACTACGGTTGAGGGTATTTGAACCTCGATTGGTAGGGACGCCTCCATACCGTATACAAAGAGAAGGGGGTTGTCCCATTGATGTTAAATTTGTGGTCACGATAACCATGAAGCGAATGGTAACATCTCACCAATCCTTGTAAGTCCTTTGTCATCTTCTGTATAATCTTCTTAATGTTCTTGTTGGCTTCCACAGTAGCCATTCATCTTAGGCCGATAAGGAGAAGAGTTGTGATGTTTGATCTTGAGCTGCGTGCGAGTTTTGATCATCTTGTTGAGATTAGAACCATTATCTCGATAATCCTTTCGGGAGTGCCATCTTGACGGATATGATTATGCTGATGAATCGAGGCACAATAATCTTGGTAACGAGATGCAAGCGAGGTGCTTCTACCCACTTGGTGAAATAGTCAATTGCCACAGGATGGCGATGTCAGTTGGAAGGCGTGGGCTTGTTTCTCCGATCATGTCAATGCCCACATTGCAAAGGCGGTGATGGAACATTCGGTCTTGGAGGTACGTGCACTTTGTCTGCGCCGTCGGCATTTATGACAAGACCCATACATCGGTGACAATCGGCTTCCATGGTGGACCAATAGTAATGCGCCTTCGTTAACTCTTCCATGATATGTCTTCTTTGTTTACGGTCCACCGCAGAAGTAAACACAAGTCGTGATTGCATTTGTGTATAAGATGTGGATTCTGAGGAAGAATTTGGATGCGAACCTTCTCAAAAACTTCTTATCGTTGACAGATGCCCCTGCAGGATATTCCTAAGTCTCAAGATACCTCTTCACGTCTTAGTGCCAAGATTTCTCTTATGTATCAAGCTCATAACAATATGTCGGTTCGTCAAACTTCTCAATGATGATCTGGGGAGCCTCGTTGTCCCATCTAACCTTGAACATAGATGACATAGTAGCTAGCAGCGTCCCTTGGCGATTCTCTCGTGGAATGTGATTGAAAGTGATCTCTTAGTAGGGGATCAAACTCAAAACATGCTCTCGATATGGAATGAGATTGGATGCTTATCCCCTCGCCCTTAATCCGGTGATCACTAAAATTTGAGTCTCCATATACTTGTAAGAATTTGATTCTAAAGTCAATAGCAGACTTTGATACCCATGATGCTGCAACCGTCGATTGGCCATGTTGTTAGTGCAAGCTGAAGCATAATCTGGCGGTGGCGTATGTCACTTTGTGGGGATGTAATGATGGGCAAATGCCATTGCCAAGTCGTTTGAGGCTCCATCAAAACCATGGTCCATCGGGATCCTCGTTCGGGTCCTTAAATGCGGGCTGGTTCTTCCTGATCGATGACTAGTAAAATGTCTTCATAAAATTCGAGCTGCATAGGGCGATAGTCATCTCGTCTTGATGAGCCAAATGATGGCTACTACAATTCCTTTGATCGCTTTACTGAAGTATATTGGATGTCGTGTTCGGTCAAGATCATTTGCCATCTTGCTATTCTTAGGAGAGCTAGTTTCTCAAATATATTTTATCGGATCCATCTTGAGATCAACAAGGTGATGCAGTCAACATATCTTGTCTTAGTCGTGAGCAGCCCAAACCAGCGCTATGAGTTTTCCGAGTTGTGGTATCTTGTTTCACGATCGGTAAACTTTTTGCTAAGGTAGTATATTGTATACTCTTTCGACGGACTCGTCATGTTGACCCAACAAACACCCATTGAATTCTCTAACTTTCTTTGTAAGTACATGATAAGAGGTCTTCCTTAGGTGGTAATTGTCATACCCAAAATTTTCCCTCTTACTTCTCAAGACATTTCATACATCTATACTCGAAGATTCCCGAAGGTTGATCGAGACAAACCCTCTGAGCAATCAACCCAAACTAGGGTTTGAAATTCTCGAATCCGGATGGACTTCCAACATCTCCATGATCATCATTCCTCTCCTCATGCTTCAAAGACTCTCCATGTCAAGTTTCAAGCCTCCAAGTCAAGTTTCCTCGAGACAATTGCTCGAGATGGTTTGTCGGTTGTATGGACAAAAGTCAATCGTGGTCAACATCAGATCAAACTTCCTGATTTTGGTCAACATTCTTATTTTGAAGTCACATTCATCATTTGATCAAGGGTTGATCATGATTCATCAAGAAAACTCAAGATTTGCTCAAAAGTCAAACTTTCCAAATTAAGGTTTCTTGGGGAAAAGTCAACTGAACTTTGACTGAGCATAACTTCTTCATACTTTCTCAGAAATTTTTCCACCACCTCTCATTTTGAAGGAAATTAAATTCTCTACAACTTCATGTCTCACAAGAATGTTCAAAAAATGCTTCATTTGGAAGGTATGGATCAACACATTACAGGTCCTTTTCAAAGTCAAGAAAAAGTCAACATTTTGTTTTGAAGATTTATGAGCATGGAAACTCAATTCAGATGAAACCAAGATGTTGGTTAGAGGACACTGAGCTTTCTAAAGGTCCAAGAACACTCAAAAATGTGGAAAATTGAGCAAAATACACCTTGCACAAGTTGGGTATTTTTGAAGAAGTGCCAAAAAATACTTGTCAAAATCAAAATTTTGCAAATGGGCCTAGTTTTTCTTCATTCAAACTTGTTCCTTAGACAATTTGGAACATCCAAGCCAATGCCACAATTTTAGCTTTATTTTCTATTTAATTTGGTTTTTATTCATTTAAATACAAATTAAATTAAAAAATAGTATAAAATCAAAATTAAATGCAAATTGATTTTTCTCTCATCCTTGAGGTCCAAGCAACTCATAAAGTCTGTCAATTTGAAATTGGTTTGGATTTGGTGAGAATTGATGAAAAATGATTAAAAAAAGATAAGATTTGATTTTGTACAAAATCAAAATAATCTTTACATTGATTGATGATTATTTGTTCCTCAAATCGGCTCAATTTCATCCATTATAAATATACAATGCATATCACACAAGAAAAACGAGAAAAATTGCCTCAGAACCCTATTCCAAACTCAAGAAAAGCATGTCCTTGAAGGTATGTGACCCTAGTTCGATGGTTTCAATTGATTTTGAGCATTCCATCGCGTTCCTTGGGTTGTTTAAGTCGATCCAGACCTTTACAAGTTACAAAACCATCAAGAATCGAAATCCAATTTGGTTTGTCAAACTTTTCCAAAATCGATTTTCAATTCTCATGCATTTTAACATGTTTTGTTGTTTGTTTTGTGTGTTAGAGCGAGCTTGGAAACTTTACGGATAGTTTAATTGCATTTCCATGGCACAAGCGTGAATTACCATTGCTGGGGTTTTACGAGACAAATTGGGGTTTCCTTAAGCGGAAAAATTGGACAAAAGAGCACCACCATCGGTGTTCGAGCGATGTTTCAATCGAACCATGCCTTTGAATCTCATTTATATTGCTTGTGCTTGATTTTTGAAATATCGGGGGCCTTAGCGTCGAACAAGACCCGGCTAAGTGTTTGGAATTTTCAAGCGAAGAAGGCGATATTCTTGGCGGCGTGTTACGGGCAATTAGAAGCAACAACGTTTAAAAACCATTCGCTTCGTTTTCTAAACACGTGGACGCTCTAGCTCAGTTGGTCGTGGCAGCGCGTTGTGAAGCAGGGAACCTGAGTTCGAATCCCAGCCATGGCAAATGTTTTACAAGTTAGAAAAACTAACATATTTTTTTTATATTTTCATATTTTCTTTTCTTTAATATTTTCATACTATTTATTTTATCTTCTAATATTTTTATCATGCATTTAAAAAAACACCAAAAATATTTATTTTTTGCATACTCATCAGAAAAATGTTTATTTAATTTTTAAAATTAAAATTATTATTTTTGCACGCATATTTAATTTAATTGCTAATTAATCATTTAAATGACTTTTAATTATTTTTAAATTATCAAATCAATTCCAAAAATTCCCAAAAAATTATTTTTATCATATTAATGTGATCACTAACACAAAAAACTTTTTCTCATTCAAAAATGCTTATTTTTACTAACATTTTCTTCTTATGCAATTTTCTTGGTTTTCGATTTTGCATACATTCCAGGTTATACCGTTTCGGACAATTTTTATTGCTTTTCTTTTCCAATTATGTAACTGCCTATGGGATGTAATAGTTTAATTAGGACTTTTGTTTTCCGCACTTTCAATTATGTATACGCCCCAAGCCATGTAATAGCGTAGATTTATCTTTCCGCATCTTTACTTTCCATGATTTATTTTTTCACCTATAGCTGCTAGTAATTAGGCGTGTATGGCAAGATAAAAATTGGACATAGATCGCTCATAATTTCAAGATAAAATACTGAAATTGACACTCTTTTCACACATGCACTTATAGGGTAATTCTCTCGTTGCCTTCTGAATACAAATGGTCAGAGTCCTCGAGCGTAGAGGTATTCTAATATTGCCTTCAAACAAATCATCATAGTCCCTTCGATACAAGATCATAGACCCACGATGTAAGCCTCACGAATACATGATCTTGACCCTCGATTGTCGCCTACGAAAAATGATGATATCCTTGAATGTGCTGGGATACTTCCCCTGAGTTGCTTACTATGATACGATGTCCCTTCGAATGTGCTAGGATACTTCCTACAAGTTGCTTTCTATGACCATCGATGTCCTTGATGTCCGACATCAGGAATGGGGTTACCTACCAGCTAATGGTATGGATAGCGCTATTCTAAAGGCAATAAAATAACACGAAACGACCATTAAGGTAGGTAATAAGACTTTTAGTTGCTTGCTCTATCAAAATACTTTTTACCTCACACTTTTGTCAAAGTTCAAACCCTTTTCAAAGCGGAACATTTCCAAACACTTTGTATACATTCCTACATGAATCATTACAAAGTCAAAGCGAAATGCCTTTTCAAACATTTTTCAAAGACCTGAAAGCACAATTTTAAAGTGATCTAAGAGCCGTAGATAAACTACGGATGGAAAGAGGTGCTAATACCTTCCCTTTCATAACCTTCTCCCTTACGAGAATCTAACGAAGGTCTTTTCGTACTTTTTACCTTCCTTAATTGGATAAAAGAAAAGTCGGTGGCGACTCTTGCTATCCGCACATTTGCGATACAAAAAATTTCAAAGTCAGTTCACCGTATTACAGCGCCATCAGGATAGGAGGATTCTGTAGGTACTCCTTGATTTTGTCAAAAGCGATCGGCAGCAATGCGTTGCATTCCACTACTTGATCTTTCTTGATAACTTGAAGATTGGCTCACAGTAGCGATTAGATGTGCAATGAATTTGGCAATGTAATTCAATCGACCCGAAACCTCGACTTCCTTCTCGATGCAGTGGCATCTCGAATAGCTTTAACCTTGGCTGGGTCAACCTCAATACCTTTATCGACAACAAACCCTAAGGTTTATCGGATCGACTCCAAAGGTGCACTTGTTGGGTTAAGTCTCAATCATACTTCTTGACCTATCAAATAGCTTAGTAGATGATCAAGATGTTCTTCTTGATCGTGATCGAGCTATCATGTTGTCGGCGTGAACCTCTATCTCGTGATGAATCATGTCATGAAATAATGTAACCATAGCCGATAAGTGGAGCCAGCGTTCTTCATCCAGCGGCATAACCTTGTAGCGAGAAAGTGCCCCGCATGTAGCGAAAGTTGTCTTCTCCATGTCTTCTAGAGCCATTTTGATCGATTAGCAGGAGAAACCATCCACGAAGGAAAACCTTATGTTGGCGGTGTTGTCAACTAAAACATCAATATGAGGTAGTGGAAATCGTCTTCGGACTCGCTTTGTTGGATCTACGTAATCCACATATTAGTACCTTGCCATCCTTCTTGAGCACAGGCACCACATTAGCCACCCTGTGGATAGGAAATATGACTAAGAAACCGGCGTTTAAGCCTTCATAACCGGACTTTGATTTTCTCGACATCTCGGGGCATGTCGATGACTTACATTTCACGAGGATAAAACCTTCTTTTGTCGGTAACCGATGTACCACAATATCAATGTCTAAACCGGCATGTCTTCGTGATCAAGCAAAAACCTCAATATAATCTCGTAGCATACGAATCAATCTTTCTTTGACATTGTTCTCAAGACCCGCTCCTACCTTGATCTCTTTTACATCTTCGTCGGTGTCAAATTCACAATCTCAAGCGACTCTTCATGTGGTTGTATAACTCTTCTTCTTGCTTGATCGACAAGTTCTCCGGCACTTCACAATCTTCCTCACTTTAGTCTTGACTTGGTAGATCGGATTATCGAAGTCATATTTAGCAATAGCATAGGCGTATCAACGAGATTCGGGTGATTACTTGATGTATCGTGGGTGTGTAAGAAACACATAACTTTTGAAGGGGTGATAAAGTAAAAGCAACAATTAAATGCAAAAGTACAACGATTTTATTAAATGAAAATATGCAAATGACAAATAATAACCCTCACAAGCGAGCCATGATGCCCGGGCAAGGCACTAGGCTTTAGAGTTTATTGTTCAAAACATAGAAAGCGAAAAGCAAAGCAAAAACAAAGCAATTACTCTCATCTAAAGGAGATTGGTATAGCGTCTTGATTTTCCAATTGTTGAGTCCGTTGTCGGGAGTTGGGAAGATCAATTCTTTGATGTCGAAGTCGTTATCGTGTCTTCTATAGCATGGATTCCACTCGGCGTCACGGAAAGGAAGTTGGCGGCACGTTCGCGGTGTATCATCTTCGACCTCGATGGTGAAGCCTAAACCGGTCTTGTCGGTTGAAAGGAAAATCGGGGCTGTCCTAAATAGTACCACCTCCTTCTTCAACGGCTTGAGCATCCTTGACGAGGCCATCCTAGGTGGAACTTGTGTAACCCGGGGTGATAGGAGAGCCAGCAGGCATGACTGCAGGGATTGTTTCAAAAGCAGCGAAGTCTCGAAGAATTCACCTTCCATCTCGAGATATTGGAATGACTATAGATGATTGACCATATATTCTTCTTCACCATATACTGTAACAACCTTCCCTTTCACCGGGTACTTCAGTTTCTGATGTAAGGTAGAAGTGTGGCCTTTGCCCATGTATCAAGGCGTCCGGTAGGCAAAGTGGTGGGCGGATGTCTATGACAAAGAAAGTAGAGTCGAAAGTCAGGAACCGACTTTATGGCGAAACAGCTCTCCAATCTTGTTCACTTAGAACCGTCAAAAGCTCTCACAATGTCCTTTGGGTTTGAACCGGTCCTTCAACATCAAGTCGGTCAAAGAACTCTTGGTAGAATATTCAAAGTAGAACCGGTATCTACAAAACATGAGACAATGTAGCCTTGCATTCATGAGAGATGTGCAAGGCTTTGTTGTGTTTTCTCCGCGAGTCAAGCGACATCGAGAGAAGCCTAGGCGTTGTTGGCGGCCAGGCTAATACAAACTTCAAATTGATCGATAGTAGTGTCTTGCGACGTGAGCATTTCGAAACCTCACTAAGGCTTTAGCATGAGCCTCGAGCATAATAGCGAGCTAACATGGATATCTTGGTGAGTCTATCCAGTGTTCCTAGCGTTGTAGTCACTCTTCTTATTTGGAGGTGTCTTTAGTAACTTCCTTTGGAGGTGTCTTTAGTAACTTCCTTTGGTACTTAAGGTGAGTAGGATGAG